>QLOY01007152.1:0-22678 GCA_003313965.1 Megacollybia marginata
GCATCTCTGGAATTGGGGTTCGCACTGCGATATATGCCCAAAATCTGCTTAGCTTTGGTCCTGCTGTCTATGCTCTTCTTGACAGGAAAGTCAGCTCAGCTGAATTGGACTCATTGGAAGCCCAATCAACAACTATCCTCATCACTGCGCCATCTTGGTGTCCACAATTGTGCAGGCTCTGACATTTGGATTGACAAATTTTGATGCCACATCAGGAAAAAGGTGACTAAGGCCCCGGTGTCCCCAGTGTCCTCAGAGCGTCCTGGGACATCCAGAGGCATCCAGAGGCATCCCTAAGGCATCCCAACACATCCCTAAGACATCCTAAGACACCTCAGGATGTGTCAGGATGTCCCAGGACATTGGAGACACCGGGGCCTTAGTCACTTTTTCCCAAATTTTTCCTGATGCACAATTATACTGAACCTCAGCTGGATGAACAACACAAACCTCTGTATCTATTTCCTGCTTTACATTCACCACAAGGCAGGTGGACCACATGGATGGGGTGGTGGGATAGTCTAGTATTTGTCGCGGGGTAATAACCGCCTGACCCCACCACTTATATAATCATTAGGGTCACATGGTCAACCCAGCAATATACCATTAGCATTCGTTGCATCTAATACTATACCCTGCTAACTTATGGCCAAAAACTCACTTTGGCAGGGTCCAGAGGGAGCATCGGTAAGGCTCCAACTGTAATGTATCTGTATACACTCAATGGAGTAAATATACGGTTACAGTTGTATACCGTGTATATACAGTATAAACTGTATACCTATACATTTTGTATACAGTTGTCCCCGACTACTATCAGGTATCCGCATCTATAGCTGGCAGCCCATTGTCCCCATGCTTCCTGCGCTTCTCAACTGGCAGATTCATCTCAAAAAGCCCGCTGCGAATCCAAGTCTTTGTCAGTAATGCTTGAGTGACTGTTTTGGCCTTCAATGAGCTTCGGAGGTCAGTACAGATGTGGCGTGACTTTGAGAAGGTTCGTTCGACTGAAACACTGGTTCCTGGGATGGCAAGGTAATCCTGAGCCATGCGCGCAATAGTGGGGAACCGAGGAGCAATTTTCTGGCAATGTCATTAACTGCATTATAGATTAACCAGTGTTTAGGCATACCTTCCATGACTGTAAAGGATCCATTAGCCTTGCAAGCCTCTCTTCATCCGACTGTAAACCAGATTCACCATGGAAAGCAAAATAGTCATCTATCTCTGCTTTGAGTTCTTCAGCAGGGGATGATGTCGTTGCTGTAATTGCTGACATGGCAGGCATCTGGAACGAACATGCGCTGGCAAGAACTGATGGCCTTGCCACAATTTGTCTCACTGAACCTGTAGGCTGGGATTCAGATTGCTCTGAATGAGGAGCTTCACTTGGAATGACCAGATATGTTGTTGCAACATATTGGAAGATGGTTTCGGCATTGTCAATAGCCGCTTGTTGAGTGGTCAGGTCATCAGGGCTGGCAGTGGTTCGAAACCACTGGCTTCGGAGTGACGGATGTAGAACTGTGTCTCAGTAAGTAGTGTAAGATCAACAGTAGAAGTACTCACTAGTCCCAAGAATATAAACATGATGGTCTCAAGCAATGGAGAAGTACTTCTCCAGCTTCTTAAGACCAGCCAGGGCAGCGTTTTGGATACTCAATGGGACATGAATAGACTCAGAGGTTGCGTTGAGGTGGTCGTGCATCTGATAATAGAGTGGAAGAACAAAGGGGATTGTTGGTACTGTGTTTCGTGACATTTGAAGTGTCACTTCTTCAAACAGCTGGAGAATGAATCAGATGTGTAGATACTAGACAAAGGATAGACAAAGGATTTGATGACATACCTTCAGAATTTTAGTAATCAGACGCAATGTTTCCCACTTGTCTGGACTGAGGAGCAGGCAACGAAGACTTGGCGTCTGAAATACCCATTCATCAATAGCCTGTAAAAGTGGTCGAATGCAGCAACAATCAGGTTCAGAAAACATACCTCTTTCAGCAACTCACCCCGCTCAATCATCGCAACCATGTAATTCCACCGTGTTCGTACATCTCGTACCACGGCAAGCTTTGATTTCCTATCCTTCTTTCCATACTTTGCAATGGTACACTTTCAAAACTGTTTGCGACGTTGTGGAGATGAAACGATTTTGTTAGTGATGTATCGAAGCTGGACAGAGGTTAAGATCATCGGTGACTGCAAGAGACCTATACCTTTGATAGACAGCTCTTCTGAGCCTGCCTCTTCTCCTCTTCCTCGAGGGACAGTGGCTCTTCATCCTTGTCATCTGTATCCGGAAACTCCTCATTGTCAAGCTCCACCTGATCTGGATCTGTGTTGGCGTCAAAATGAATAGATTGGTTCTTGTTCTGATCACAGTAGTCATTAGCTTCAGGGTCTTCTGCTTCACCAAGAGCACAGAGAATAGCCTAAACTACAAGATTGACGACATGACAGAGGCATCGGACGTGAAGGTTTGGAGATTCCGGAATACCATATTTGGCCAAAAGACAACACGCCACCGTCGCAATAAGCACATCATTGACAGATGCATTGTCAGTGGTGATGCAACTGCAGTGGAGGGGACTCAGCAAGGATGCACGTCAATGGAGTGCATGACGTATCTTATGGAAACTGCCGACTTTGCACGTGCTTTCAACAAAGGCTTTCCCACTGTGAAGGCCTTCGTGTTCTTTGTCTTCCAACACTTTGAAATCAACAATGCACTCGATAAGCTCCCAATCTTCATTAATGAAGCTTCCAATAGTACATGCAAATGTATAAACCATCTGCTGTGTTGGTAGAGTAAGCAATTTTCGAAGTGATAGCCTAAACAACATTCAGTTATTTCAGGTCAAGAATCTGGCCAGACATACTGTGAATTCTCAGACAACTTTTCCATGCAACTCAGCAAAGATGTGAGCAAGTTGGTTCTGAACTGTTGTATCACTTGGTAACTGATATTGAACACGCAGATACTTGAAGAGCATCTTCAATGTTGGTGCTTCCCCTGCCATCCATGGAAGACTCTCGTCAAGAATCCAAGCACTGAAGATACGGAGAAAGCCTTTCTGAGTGGGAAGAATTTGTGGATTGAGCTCCCCATCCTTCAGGTATGCGGCCATCATTTCTGCGCTCTTCTTGAGATTTAGGTGGTCTGCAGTCGATGGTTCGTCCTCCTTTGGATTCTCAGAGGAAGCCTGTTTTTTCTTGCATGAGCTAACATGGCTTGCGAGATTATTTAATGCAGGTATCTTCTCCTCATCATCAAACATCGTGTTGGGCCCGTTAACAGTCCTAGCAACAGTACGTACACTTTCCATTGTCAACACCCATATCTAATGTTCCAAAAGTCGCTTACCTGCCACAGTGTCTGCATCTAAATTGCCATTGCATACGGCTTCCTTCCTTGATTGCTACTGGCTCATGAAAATGCTGCATGCTCGTATTTGCAGGCCCACAACAGGCTGCTTTAGGTTCGTCATTCTCTTCAACGGTCTGCAATGCTGAATTTCCATCAGATTCTTCTCCAGAATCAATCTCGGATGTGACATCAACAATTGATGGTTTTCGTGTTGTTGCCTTGCGATTTGATACTGTCTTGGTTTTTTTTGCAGGTTGACCAGAAAGCTGGGAGGTAGCTTTACGTTTCTGTTTCTCTGTCTTCCGTTCACACTGGATAAAGGTTAATTGAGTGATTGGGAGCCAGTAATCAAGGTATGTACAACTTGTTGTCCTTTTTCTGTCTCTGAGATTACCTCATTTCTGTCTTGATCATAAATCTCCATTGGTGCATCTTCATCGCGAGGATTGCTGTTTTTGGGTGGATGGTATGCTTTGTCGTCGTCGGCCGGCTTTGTATTCTGCTTTTGCGGTTGTTCATCAGATGGGGAATTAACCCAAGACATTTCGGAAGCTGAACGAAGAATGCCATTTTTGTCAACAGCTGGTCCATCAGGTTTGGAGGCATCATGAGTTGGAATCTTGACTTTGAGATTTGGACGTGATGCTGTCAGTATGTAAGTTAACACGTTCTCAGCGCATATGGATTACTAACCTTGCTTCTTAGCTGCCTTTTCAGCCTCAACAGCTGTCACATAGGCGTCAATTCCTTGCTTTTGATTTGTATCCCTGCGCCGGCGGCTTGAATTTGCTGGGAGAATGTCATTAGGATCAGGCACATCCCTAGGCATGGTAGAGTTTAGTGGAGAGTTGGTTTACTCGGAGTCCAGCTATATAGCCAGCCACCAACTGTGCAGTATTACAAAATCTGCTACATGTGTCTTAATTTGGTGGCCGTATACGCCAGTACTGTTACCCTGGTACCCAACCATATAAACCATCTATATACTGTATATTTACTGTATACCCATGTTTTCCCAGCAGACCCTATACATATATGGTTACAGTTACGGTTATAACCATAGTATATAGATGGTACGGTTGGAGCCTTAAGCATTGGTTATCAACTCCATCATTTCGAAGAGGATTTCACAGTGGATGGATGGACTTAGGCCAGCTCAACTAGAAGCAGTAACGAGAATTCTTGATGGTGAAGACTTTATCAATTGTGCAGCAACCGGTTCCGGGAAGTCAGCTCTGTTCTTCGTTCCTATTCTGATCCACATGGAACTCTCATCCCTTCCCTCTTGTTACCCCAGCCATTCACAGAAGCTTGATGTTTACCTGTCGGTGTTGTAGTTACTCCAACAAAGGGATTGGCTCACAGTTTGGTATGTCTCAGGATTCATTTCGGGTATAAAGTCTTATAGCTGCAAAGGTCCAAGAACCTGCGAGGGCCAGGCATACTGGGAGACTGGGAATGCTGAGTGGGGGTCCCTGCTTCTTGTATGTTCGTTTTTTGCAGACATTTGTTACAGGTTCAGGTACAGAATGATCCATTGTATTGATTTGGGTGCATAATAGAGCAACAACATGGAAATGTAGGCTACGGACACGTTGTTGAGATGAAGGTTTTGGGTCTTGTGATGACTGATTACATAAGTCCCAGGGTCTGCTGCAAAGGCGGTCACATAAGTGACAGACTCAATCCACATCACACGTCCCAATTTCGTGATCGTGGATTAGTCTGTTTATAAGAGACTAGTGGTGGGAATGAATATTAATGAATATGGAGTGTTAACTAAATCAGCTTTAGCTCATTCAAGTTTGATTGTTCACTTAAAGCAGACTCTGAAAAACCCTGTCCTTATCATTGGCTCACTTCACCTGTCACTTATGTCAGCAGTTGGGATTTGGCTTTGGAGTAAACCTGCAGCATTTGGTGACTCACAAGCCTGCTCCCTATCTGCATCTATCATTATATTGGGCAAGGGGGTACCACTTGGATCCAAAGGATTGCAGGACTGGTCTATCTTTATTTACACACTCCTCCTTGTTCCAGGTTTCAACCTCATGATCCCCATTACTATCTTCATAGTTATACAATCACACAGCTTGGAAATCTCCAAGCACAGAGATGAGTATAACTCCCATCACTGGGGGATTAACACTTCTTGCTGTTCTTGACATTGTCTTTCTTGTCAATACTGAACTTGGCATTCAGATAAATGCACCATTGCAGCAGTCAGGAGATTCTGCATGGACATTTGGTCAAACTCTTGCCCTTCTGTTGCTTCTTGTTCCACTTCGTGATCTGGTTGAGACATTCCTTGAGCAACACCAGAAGCAGCTTGATGTGGTAAGAGAGCAGGAGAAGCAGAAGAGAAAAGATGAAGTAACAGTAGACCTCCAGGATGCCATCAAGAATGAGATTGACACTTGGGACTGGGAAAGAATTCAAGGATGTCTTCAGCAAGGAGGTAATATTGGCACAGAAGGTAAAATGGTAATTCTATAAGCTAAAAGCTTGACAACTTCAGCAGGCATGGGAACTATACTCCAAGCTGCATCAATAAAGGGAAATTTGAACTTAGTCCAATTCCTGACTGAATGTGGTGCAGATGTCAACATACAGGGTAAAAAGTGTCCTATATCTGATTGAAGAGATGTTCATTTTTATTTTTAGGAAGACAGTATGGTACTGCACTCCAAGCTGCATCATATCAGGGAAATCTGGACATTGTCAAATTTCTGGTTAAGATGTCAACATTCAGGGTGAAAAGTGTCCTATATCCAATTGAAGAGATGTTCATTTTTATTTTCAGGTGGAGAGTATGGTACTGCACTCCAAGCTGCGGCAGCATCATATCAGGGAAATTGGGACATTGTCAATTTTCTGGTTGAGTGTGGTGCAGATGTCAGCATTCAGGGTGCAAAGTGTCTTATATCCAATTGAAGAGATGTTTATTTTTATTTTCAGGTGGAAAGTATGGGACTGCACTCCAAGCTGCATCATGTCAGGGAAATCTGGACATTGTCAAATTTCTGGTTGAGCATGGTGCAAATGTCAGCATTCAGGGTGAAAAGTGTCCTATATCCAATTGAAGAGATGTTCATTTTTATTTTCAGGTGGAGGCACTCCAAGCTGCAGCAGCATCATATCAGGGAAATCTGGCCACTATCAAATTTCTGGTTGAGCATGGTGCAGATGTCAACATACAGGGTGCAAAATGTCTTATATCCAATTAAAGAGATGTTCATTTTTATTTTCAGGTGGAAAGTATGGGACTGCACTCCAAGCTGCATTATATCAGGGAAATCTGGACATTGTCAAATTTCTGGTTGAGCATGGTGCAGATGTCAGCATTCAGGGTGCAAAGTGTCTTATATCCAATTGATGGGATGTTCATTTTTATTTTTCAGGTGGACAGTATGGGACTGCACTCCAAGCTGCATCATATCAGAGAAATCTGAACATTGTCAAATTTCTGGTTGAACATGGTGCAGATGTCAGTGTTCAGGGTGCAAAGTGTTTTAATTCCAATTGAAGAAATGTTTATTTTTATTTTCAGGTAGACAGTATGGTACTGCACTCCAAGCTGCATCATATCAGGGAAATCTGGACATTGTCAAATTTCTGGTTGAGCATGGTGCAGATATCAGCATTCAGAGTAAAAAGTGCCTTATATCCAATTGAAGAGATTTTTATTTTTATTTTCAGGTGGAGAGTATGGTACTGCACTCCAAGCTGCGGCAGCATCATATCAGGGAAATCTGGACATTGTCAATTTTCTGGTTGAGCATGGTGCAGATGTAAAAAGTGTCTTATATCCAATTGAAGAGATGTTCATTTTTATTTGCAGGTGGAGAGTATGGGACTGCACTCCAAGCTGCATCATATCAGGGAAATCTAGACATTGTCAAATTTCTGGTTGAGCATGGTTCAGATATCAACATTCAGGGTGCAAAGTGTCTTATATCCAATCAAAGAAATGTTTATTTTTGTTTTCAGGTAAACAGTATGGTACTGCACTCCAAGCTGCATCAATAAAGGGAAATTTAAACATAGTTCAATTCCTGACTGAGCATGGTGCAGATGTCAACATTCAAGGTGCAAAGTGTCTTATATCCAATTAAAGAGATGTTCATTTTTATTTTCAGGTGGACAGTATAGTACTGCACTCCAAGCTGCATCAATAAAGGGAAATCTGAACATAGTCCAATTCCTGACTAAGCATGGTGCTGTAGGCTAGCTAATCACAATATGTAACACCACACAACTATTAGTCCAAATTTCCTGATTGGAGTTTGCAAGAGGGTGGATAGCCATTTGCTATGGCATATGTACTTACCTACTATCTCCTTCATAACAGTTTTACCTTAGCTTGTTAGACTCATGGTTTCAACCTCTGTGAGAGCAATGGCAATCCACAGAAAGGAAGGTCATATTGCAAGTCTATTTATAGACTAGTTTATTGAAAGCTAAAGATAAAGTCTCAAGGTAGAAAAAGGACAAGCAGATGATCACATGGCTCAATGGTTCTATGATCTCACTGTCAGCTCATCTCACCCAAGGGGGTCACAGAATGTGAATAATGGGGCTTCCTTGCTTCTTACTACCATGTGGGGGTAATTCCCATGCCTCTGGTAGAAAGGTCAAGTGTTTGATGTCCAAACAGCAACACAGTAGGGCAGCCTACTGCGAAGACTAGTTCGAGACAACAGTCGAGCCCTCTGGGTAACCACACATTATACGATAACCCTCGTTTTACCCTTACACCTTTGTGCAACACACTACCCCAACTGAGACCCAAATGTCCCATCAGGCCTCTAGGAACATGATCTACACCAGAGCCAAAGCAGGTTATGTCCAAACGAACTTGGCTACCATAGAGAAACACCAAAACCCACAGCCCATATGGCTCCACTAATCCTTGCGATAAACATGTTGCAAATGATACACATATTTAAACCCTTCACTCACGATTGGTCACATGCAATCTCATTGTCTTCCTATGTTGACCTTGAACCTTTGCAGTCGCAAGAAATGCCCCACAGCAATTGACACCACAGATTTCAATATGGTGCCATCCTCACCCTCACCGACTAACCAAAACCCCATCCAGTCCATCGACATGCTTCCCTTCAGCACAGCCCCTGTAGATGATGAATACTATGCCTCTGACAAAGAAGAAATAGTCACACCCCCTCAGGCATTTGTGTCCAATACCCAAACTGAAAGCAAGGTAGCACAATCGGCTCAGATTGCAACCAATTCACCCGGCACTGGAAAAGAACCAACAACACCAATGACTACCAAGAAAGTCACTCCCACAGTAATTAAAGGGAAAGCAAAAGGTATACACCCTAACCTCAAGCCCCAAATCTAACCTCTCCAAGAAATCATTGACAAAACAAAAGCGGAATCCAGCTCGACCCCGCTTGGCCTCGATACTAAAGAGGTGGACAATATCTTCAAAGAAATGCTCCATGTCAATCCAGTAGCTACCCTCGCAGCAGTGCAGAAACTAGCCTTAGAAAGTCTTACCAATCTCAGCAACCATAAACGCGAAGCATCAGACAGTGACGGTCTCCACCCCACAATGTCACCAACCAAGCGCACGAAGGTCACTTCAGACCTGCCTCTCAACTTTGACCAATACATCAAAGACAATTACCTTTGAGAGATGTCTCCAAGCCCAGCAGCACCAGCTTACACTCCCTCGCACCCAGCAGTGAGAGACGGAACAATCCCGAGGCTTAACACTACACAGGAAATGCCCTTCACTACTCCTGCCATGAACCCACATGGAGCTGCTGCCCAAACAAGCCTTACACCTTCTATGTATGTGCTAGTTGCTAGCGCAGCAAACACCATCCTGGCTACAACCACTCCCATGCAGACAAACCAAACTGCTCCCACTACCACCCAGGAACTACTCGACATTGCAAATGTAACTCCAACCCCATTGGGAGGATGGCCAGTCATTCATGGCCCTGATCCCAAACTACTACTCATCAATCATGAAGTCTTGCAAATTGAGCACTGGGACTTTATTGGAAAACCCAAAGCCTTCATCCTTTGCAGCGGGCAGAGCCTTGAAGACCGAAGAGCTGCTGAGGACAAGATATATAATACCATATCCTTGCTCACCAATACTCCCTTCTCGAGAGTCATCCTGGCGCATGCATCCTCCATCAACGCACCCAGGTCGATAGGCAACATGACACCCCCAGTTCACAGCATCCTGACTGGGATTCCTGTGGCTGGTATTAGCACCCTCATCAACCAACACTTCTTCATGACTGGGGGCTTCTCCTTCCAAGTCATACAATATGGCCCACCATGCACATCATTGTTCTTCTCCCTCGAGTTCCAAATGAACTACCCAGAGGATATAGGGGCTATGATTTGTTCAAAGATCCTGGAAAGCTCATCCATCCTCAACAGAGTCCAAAAACACCACTCTTACTTGAATGTCACTGATGAGAATGCGGCTGTCACTGCATTTGCACATGGTATCACCATGTGAGGGCCAAAAAAAAAATGGAGGGGAAAGGAGTCATAATTTTTATTGAGAAAAATATAGAATCTCCTTTGCAATTTCATATGATAAATGTAATCCTATTAGTTTCTTGGGCGTAAAACAAAACACGTCAAAGAAAACATTTTACAGCTGTAAAAGTTTTCAGGACAAAGGGGCTTTAACTTTTATGGCCGTAAAATCTTTCCTTTGACATGTTTTGTTTTATGCCCGAAAAACTAATAGGATTACAAATGATTTATCATATGAAATTGCAATGGAAATACTATATCTTTCTCGACAAAAATTACAACTCCTTTCCCCTTCATTTTTTTTTGACCCTCACGTGGTGTATACAGGTACACTTTACAGCCTTACCAGGTAGACAAAACACTGGACACTTCTTCCACCATGTCACGTTCGACAACCCCTTCAGAGACCTCTTTGAGACAAGGGCCAAAATTTCCAGAATGTCATTTCAAACTTCCTTTAATGACAAAGGGACTTATTGCTGCAATTACATGACATGCGCTATCTGCTTTGGGGGTGATCACCCAACTGGCCTCTGCCCATTTCCCAAATTACCCAACTGGGCTGGCACCACCCTGGAGACCATCACAGCCAATAATCAAGCTAAAGCAGCGCAACCCGCTAACACCAACAACCCAGCTTTATGCAGTCGGTCTGGAGCCAGTAGAGGCCGAGGTAACTGCAGAGGCAGAGGCGGCTACCAACCAAACTAATGACCCATCCCAACACAACACGAACAACTGTAACCACCTCTGGACAAGCTTAAACTACACTTTCCTTTGTTACTGTCCTTACGCTTTGATGTATCACCCATATAACTTGTCTTTTACGCCCTTTGTCTGAAAGGGAACTGTCCTATACTTAAACCCCAGCCACAGAACCATCTAACCAACCAACAATGAACATCCCAACTGGAGGCTACCACCCCAACAGTCCTTTCCTGGACCAAAACCTATTCCAGCACATCAAATGGGAAAATCTATCGGAACTGAAAATATATTTTAGGCCAATTATGGTAACTCTGCTCCCATCACACCTCTTGAGTCTCAAGTGCGCCAACTTATTAAGAGCTCCCTTAAGGTCCTGAACTCCTTGTTCAAGATACACCCACCACTTTCCCTGCGAAAAGACTAGCAGCATTCTGCTATTGTGGCTCATCACTGGGTTGACAACACGCTACACTAACATCTTGCAAAAGAGAAGAACTCTCTCCACAAAGGAGATTGCTATCCACCTCCCCCATATTCCACAAACCCCACCAACTATGATACCTGCTAACAGTCTCCACTCCCAAAAATACCCCACCCCACTGCATCAAGGAAAATATTATAAAGACAGCCTTGTGTAGCAATCACATTCGTCACACAATCGTCTTCTCTGACATGAAAGAAAATATGCATTGCCTCTATAGGGATTTCCTGGAAACAATCCAAGCAACACTCACACTAATACCCCTTGACACAGTGAGTAAGGTACAGGGTATTTGGAATGCTCATGCACACCACCCAATTACATGCTCTATGCTCTACATAAGCATTGTTAATGCTTTTCACCAGTCCCCCCTGGTAGACCCGTGGTATGGAAGATTTAAAACAATCATCATACCACCTTGCGAACTATGCTTCCACTCAGACCATACAACTTCCGTATGCCCCCTCAAACTAGATAAAGCTTGGTGCAGACCAAACTTAATTTGAATGAATGTACACTAGTATTGAGACTAGAATATAAAACTCAGCTAGGTTGACTGAATTTACTGACTTGAGTAAGGACAGGTAAGTCAACTGACGCCAATTAATTATCTCTACATATGGGTAGGCTACCCCATATGTAGATGGGTGAGTACTACAGGTACCCAATTGCTCGTAATACGTCCCCCCTGCAGCAACTGATCCAACAACTGACAATACTTTAACCAACATCCCATTGGGTAAGCCTCTAACTACTAGAGAGCATACAGATTTGCCCATCAATCCAAAGAGTTGGAGGACCACAAGATGAAGGCATACCAGCCATGACAGGGTATGAGTATTTGGAGAGGAGTGTGCTCAATGCAATGAATCAAGTCCAAGAAACTACCCTGGAGCAGTTGGATCTAAGGGACTCACAAACGGACAATGTACAATATACCCGAACCAGAATCACCCAACACAAGGCCTAACACCCAAAGCAGACGACACCAGAGGAGAAATTGACAAATAAGACCGACTGAACAAACCAGATGAGTGGCTACCTCTGGACAGGAAGATTGAACCCAAGCTATCATAAACCATACCCATGAATTACTTAGTCAGAGAGTCAACACCATACTGGAGGAGAGTGTGCAAAGAACCCTCTTCAATGAGTGCAACCGCCACAACCATGTTTCAACCATAAATAAGATAAAAAAGAACACCAAGGGTACCATCTCCCTAGCTAGCCAGAACATTAAGGGCAGAGGAGCCAACTCCATATACCACGACACCAACAAATGGGCCACTATCTATAAGAAGATGAGGGAGGAAAACCTCAGTTGCTTGGTACTTCAAGAGACCCACCTTTCAAAACACCATCTATATGAACTACAAACCAGCATCTACAGCCAACGATTGGCCATTTATGCCTCCCTTCACCCTACTCCAAACACAGCCGGCGTGGCCATAGTGTTAAATCGGGATATCACAAACATCACTGGAATAAAGATGTGGGACTTGATCCAGGGGAGAGCCCTCCTACTGCAACACCCATGGCATTCAGACCAAATTACCAATTATTTGGCCCTATATGCCCCCAACGACCCCACCGATAATGCGGACTTCTGGAATCACCTAACAGACCTGTGGATGAGCCATAACCTACCTCTCCCAGATGTAGTTAGCTTCAACGAGAACATGGTAGAAGAACCGATGGACAGGCTACCTGAAAGGCCTGATGACCAACAGGCAGTAAGTGCATATATGAGATTCAAACGCAACCTCAGCCTCAGATATGGCTGGAGAAGCCACCACCTGCACGATTTAGACTTTACCTACAGCCACACCAACAGCCATCTCTCCCAAATCAATCAAATTTTGATATCCACTGACTTCTTCCCTCACACAAGACAATGGGAAATCAAAGACTCCTTCGGGACACTATCAGACCACTGCATGGTATCAGTACAATTGTTTAGCCGCAAGGCACCCTGACAAGGAAAAGGCAGAAGAACTATGCAGCAAATTTCAGCGAACAACTCCACTTCCTTGAACGTCTCGAGACCTTAGGAGAGCAGATGAACAACGATATCTCCCTAAGCCTAACCCAAAGAACAGAGGATTTTAATCCACAAACCATCTGGGCAGCATGGAAAACAAAAGGCCTTGAAATCAAAGTTGAATTCACAGAGAAGATTAGCAGTGCTGCTAAAGAGAAAATAAAGACATTGCATGCCCGCTATGCAGAAGCCATAAATGATGCACAGAAAGAAGAGAATGAAAGGGCACAAGAAGCCTCAGACATTCTCCTGGAGCTTCACAGAGTTGAAGACAGAATGCAAACAAAGAAAAGCCTTAAACAGCGATTAAAAGCCAACTTAAATCTTGACTTTGCCTCCAAAATGACATCTGCTCAAATGAAGGAAGTTAAATCCTGAGATGTGATCCCCAAATTGAGAGTCCCCACCTCCGACCCCCCAAAATATACAAATCACTCTGCCACAATGGCAGAGATCCGAATGATTCTGCATGCAGTTGGATTGAACTGGCAGTCGTGTCTCGTGACCAGAATGCTTTCTGCTGCTCATTTTCTTTGAGCAATCTGTACCAAGCCGGGTTCCGGAGCTGGAACCTAGTGAAAAGCATCAACAGTGTCCTGGATCAGAAAACCTGCTGCCATCTTATACACTTATCCAAAGGAATTTTACTGGGCCTGTGTTTCACCTTCCTTGCTCGATTGACACCAAGTTGTTCGTCGTGCCTTAGGCCTTCTATCTGGTCTTCACAACAATGTCGGATTCTGCCTCTGCCTTGCACCTCAAGGCCTCAAGTCTGCCAGCTCTCACTCAACTCTTTTACATGGCTGGTCGTTTCCCATGCTCTCGTTTTCACTATGTTTGCATCATGATATCTCCAGCGTTCACAAGTGGAGTACAAGTGGAGTACAAGTGGAGTACAAGTGGACCATGCTGTGTATACACTTTCTTCCTTCCTTCTACATTCTTTGGCTCTTACCAAGTTACTTACTACTCATGCATGTCTCGTGAATTGGTGAGCTGTCATGTCATTCATTTCTGATTTGTTTCTGATTCAGCAGCAGTTTCAACAGTGATGTCTTCGTCCGCTTGGCGCTGCTTGGCATTCTCCGTGGTGCAATTGACAGTGGAGTCGGGGTCAGGAAATGTGTGATACAGCTGTTTTGATACATAAGAGAAAAAAAACAAAAACCGAGTGAGGACGATCAAATCGCTGACATTCAGGCAGGCGTCACAGAAGTGGTTCATCCTCTTCTTGATCATCTAGCAAAGAAAACTCAGACAGACGTGGACGCAAACGACTCAAACTCTCTCTCCTCAAATGGACTGCAGATGGATTCATCCATGATGCCGTCTCAGAATCTGTTAAGTTGGTTGCAACACAACTCGAATTTCTCCAGAGATCCAAAAGAAGCATTGCGACTTCTCAAGTATCAACCCCTCTGCCTGGCTTTCAGTGATGATGGTTGGAAAGCCATCCTCACCGGTTCCTACATCAACTTCGATGATGCATGTGAGGAACTCTTTGGTACTGGAAATGTATACACAGAAGGACAATGGATCCAAGTTTGGACATCCTATGCTGATGCTGTCAACTTTGCTTTCAGTGGACAAAGAACCGAACTCAAGACTTACTTCAGATATGTCCAACAAACATTCTAACAATATCGACAAGACCTTCACCACAATGTCATCACTTTTGACAAAGCCATGTGAAAGTACATTGCTCACACCAGATTGTTCTTCAGTGCCACAAGTTCCTTCACTCAATTTAAGCGCTCCTACCTTGTCATGGAAGGAAACAACTTTGTCCCTGGAAAGTTCCACCTCAGTGTCTCAGGTGGAAAACGAAAAAAACCTGGGAAATCCTCAGCAGGAGAAGTCTGTAGAAACTGGAACAACAGCAGATGTCCAAGTGACCCATGCCCTGGAGGTAGAAAACATGTTTGCTCTGAATGTGGTTCCACAGACCACAGAGCGCAAGACAAGAAATGCCCCAAAAAATCTGCCTAGACTTCAGCTGTCTGCTAAGTCCTCAACCGAGTCTAAGACTGTCTTATCTAAGAAGACCATTCACCTCTGGCGGCCAGCTGAGGCAAATGTTCCTTCTAAGTTTACTATTACCTCCTTCTCCAGCCACAGCGCTCCAGTAAATGGGGTGCAATCTTCTGATTACTCTGATTACACGGATTCATTCCTACCAAGGTACCAGTGTGGGTTTGGCTGGAACAACCATAGCCGCTCAGCCAGTGTCACAGTGAACAAAACTGAAACTGACAGTCCATTGCCACGACCACCTGCTAAGGAGTTTTGTAACGATGCTGCAATGAATACAATCAAAAACAATCCTCATCTGTTCAAAGTGTCTACACCTATCAATGTTGATCGTCTCGAGTCCCTGTTATCTGCTCATCCAAATCCCACCTTTGTGACATCTGTCTGCACAATGCTTCGTGAAGATTCGTGGCCGTGGGCGGATACTCAATGGGATGGTGAATATCCCCTGACTTGGGATAATTCTATAATATATCCAAAGTCTACGACAGAGAGGGACTTTATTGATAATCAAAGCACAGCTGAAGAGGCAGTGGGAAGGTACTCATCTCCTTTTGGTCCAGATCTGCTACCTGGGATGTACAGCACACCCATGTTTGCGGTGCCAAAACCAAAGTCTGAGAAGCTCAGACTTGTCTCACATATGAGCGCTGGACCGTTCTGTCAAAATTCAATGATGGACTTTTCCGAAACGAAGGGTGCTCGACTCGACACAATGCACAATTTGGTTGCTGCTATTCTAAACTATTGTCGTGATCACCCTGATGCAAGATTGGTTCTGTTCAAATCGGATGTTCAGGGTGCTTACCATTTAATCCCCATCCATCCTCTGTGGCAACTCAAACAAGTTGTAACCACAAATTACCCCACTAAAGACGAGGTTGCAGCTGGTATCAACCGTGGTCCTTTGGTTTGACGTGTCGATTGGCATGCCACATTTGGGAGCTGTGGTTCTCCTTGAACATGGGCATCAGTCGTTATGGATCCTGATTTTTGTTCAGAACATCCTTAATTTGTTCACGTATGTTGATGATAACTTTGGATTTGATGAAGCTGGTAATCTTGATTACTATGAACCATACAAGCAGTTCATGCCTGTGGCCCAAGTTCAACTTCTACAATTATGGGACTCGTTGGGTATCCTCCATGAGAAGGTAAAACAACTCTGGGGCAAAACACTTACAATCATTGGTTTTCTGGTCGACATCAACGAAATGACAATCACTCTACCGACTGATGCAAAAGACGAACTTCTGCGAGCAATTGATGATTTTTTACAAACCATGAGCCAGAGGAGGCCTCTGGCTGAATGGTGGCAGTTGTCAGGTTGGATCTCATGGTCCCTGAATGTGTTCCCTCTGCTAAGGCCTGCATTGTCCAATGTCTATCTGAAAATGTCTGGGAAAGATGACAAGTGGCGTGAGATTTATGTAAACAAGGCTGTCAAGAGAGACCTTCAATGGTTTCAGGATCATGCTTGGAAGTCATCTGGCGTGTTTCTGTTCAAATCCATAGATTGGCACCCTCTCGATGACACAGATTTTGAAATTTTTACCAATGCATGTTTACGTGGCCTTGGTTTCTGGTCTCCTAGGTTGTGAATGGGATCTTATGTGGATGTTCCTTTTCAAGTTATTCAGTCAGACTTGATCTTCTTCTGGGAGGCTGTGTGTGTTTTATCTGCAATTGATTGGTTTTGCAGAAAACTGTTGCATCATTACGGCTCGCGTTTCCCGAATGACTGCCCTATTCAACTGACAGTTCTAACCGACAATATGAACACTGTCAACATATTTGATTCACTCGCAGCTCTCCCTGCATACAATGAGCTACTCAAGGCCAGTGTTGACCTCCTTATAGAGTACAATGTTGACCTGCGAGTGCTTCACATACCAGGAGAGGATAACATCGTTGCAGACCACATTTCACGTAAAAGATTTTTTGAAGCCCACCAGCTTGTTCCGTCCTTGCGAATCTTCCCCTTTAAACCCCCTCGTGTAGCGCTGGGGGCTGCCAAAAAATGATCACTCTAGCCTCCAGGAGGTCCAGGCAACTATGCTGTGAGCCCTGGCCTCTTGATGAACTTTTCCGACGGCGTGCAATTGCATTGGGAATGGCCCTGGATGGTTCATCTCATGCCATGTATACTTCTTCACTAAACTCTTATTTGGCCTTCTGTGAAATGCATAATTTCCCTATTGACCCGACTCCTGATACGCTCTCATTCTTCGTGGTTTGCATGTCATCACACATTGATCCCAAATCTGTCGGAAAATACCTGTCTGGCATATGTCACGAATTAGAGCCTTTCTTCCCCACCATCTGCGAGAACCATAAAAACATTCTTGTAAGTCAAACCTTACAAGGGTGCAAACATTTGTATGGGAAACCCACAAAGCAGAAACTGCCACTGCCTGTCTCTCTATTCGCATTCATTGACAATTCCATGCCTTTAGTACCCTCTCATGACCAGCTTTTGTTTGTTTGTATGATCAAGGCAGGTTTTCGAGGCCTCTTGCGCTTGGGAGAATTGACCACACCCGATAATTCAACACTCTACAATCCGGCCAAGTTCTCCTTGCATGCATCTGTTGAATGGCTGCCAGTCGGGTTTGCATTTAGCCTTCCACCAGGAGGGCACAAAACTGACAAGACATTTGAGGGGGCTCGCATCGTCATTGCGGAACATCCTAAAGTGAGTGTAAGGGCCCACTTTCAGCATTACCTTGCATTCCATGATGCAGCCTTCTCATTCAACCCCTTTCTCTGGTTAACGAGTTCCGGCACTGTCCCAACCAGGCACTGGTTTCTGTCCCGCCTACAGGCACTGGTCAATGATAAGGCCTTTGCAGGACAGTCTATGTGTGCTGGTGGAGCCACTTTTCTTGCAGAAAATGGTGTTCCCACTCATCTAATTCAAGCTTCGGGTTGCTGGTCCTCTGACACATTCCAGATTTACATCCAAAAGAATCCTGTGCTTTTACAAGTCATGCTCGATACCCGCTCTGCATGTCGTTCAACCAATCATGCAGATGCCCTCATGTATGAGGCTCTATCTCTCCCATTTCATGTCTGCCTCTTTTTTCTTTTCTATTTTGTTTTCTCTTTTCCTTTCTTAGCCCTTTAGCCATTGCCTCACTGGCACAATACACCAGGGTCATTGCGACCCGATTTGGCTAAACCGCGTGCAACTTAGAACCTCTCTCAAAGACGATTGGTCAGGTTTAAATGAGGAGTTTACACAAGGGTAATCGTCGAGTGAGTACGAAAGCTCAGATACCCTTATACTCCAACTCACACTCTCATTCAGAGAGTGATCCTGCACTTGTCTGCAGAGTTGAGGAACCTGGGAGTCTGAGCCATGCCGCTCGATCATTGCCTTCAGCGTGATTCCTGGCAGACCCCCTATCATCTAGGCTTGTTCACTGTCTGCCAGCTTTCGTACTTGGCATTTTTCGTCACCCGCCCTTTTCTATTTCGTCAAGTTTTATTTTGTTCCTTATCATACACGACATCTTTGTATTGCCCTCCCTTGTACTATAGTGTGCAGTGGTCATCGCCTCACTGGCACAATACACTGGGGTCATTGCGACCCGATTTGGCTAAACCGCGTGCAACTTAAAACCTCTCTCAAAGACAATTGGTACATAAGTAATAATAACTCATGACACCAGTGAGCGGCAAGGCCCGCTACTTATGGACCAACAAGTTTCTCGACTAAAACATGTTTCTGTTACACGACTGCCCTCACGCCGCAGTTGTGCATGATGTTCTGCTTGAAGATGTCGAGAGACGCTTGGCGTGAAAGGACAGACATGGAATTAACTGCTGGGTTGTGCTCTACTTGAGATGAGCCTTCTGATGGCGATGTATTTTCAGTAGCATTCAGGATTTTTTCAGTCTTGACAGGGTCTGTATGTGAAGGGCATGGGTTATCCATGTAATTATTTGAATGCAAATGACAGGGGTTCTCCATAGTAGATGTATTCTCCAGGAAATTAGCATTGTGTCCATCTGACATGGAAATGTCTTCATCCAGAGACTCGCCAGCTCGTTGCAAGTCCCTGGACACTGCCGACATCGTCAGACTGAGAGAATGGCATTCCAGGGAAAACACTTACTTATAGCTTGAAGCCTGCATGCATTCAGCCAGTCTGCCCCAAGTACTGGGAGGTCACCATGTTCAGGGCCATGAAGCTCAAAGGACAGGTGCATAGAAAAGATGTTACCAGCAGCATCCAGGCCGTTCACGAGAACATGCACGTTTGTATGTAACAGATTCGAGCTGTAACTGATAGGGTGTCTGGATCTAAGGCTACGTCTGTGGGGATACCGTTGAGTCGAACTTGTTGAATGTTGGCCATAAGCAAAGAGCAGTGACTTGCAGGTGCTGTGATGGAAAGGAGACGAGTTGTCAAAAAGTCAGGCCAGTCGGCCAGGAGATCAAGACCGTAATATTACATGTTTTGATGTAAATTGCCAGACAACAAAATTCCCAGGGACCGGAATGTCTTCCGTCTGCCAAATTGCAATTTAGGGTGCCCTAACTAGCCCACTACTAAAGGTAGCAGGAGTACACATATGCATTTCATGCTTCAAAATCCCTAACAACGGACATTGATACGTGACCACAGCAACCATTAGCCAGGCAATAGCCCCGAAGCTAGCGTCGGGCCACATCGCAAATAAGAAGTGTTGATGATACTCTGTTTGGGACCGACGATGGCATGTGGTGCTCGGAAGACACTTCTTATTTTTGGCCACTTTCTATACTAACACCCAGCAGACTAGCTTATCTGGACTCAGATTATCACCAGACTGTTGCAGATCATTTGCTGAGGATACACAGCATGGTTGCTCTTGGTTTTGTCTTTGCACTTGGTTTTGTCTTTGCACACAGGTGGAGCAAAGACGTAACCGGATCATTTCAATTTGGAGCTATGCACATTTACAGTAATTCTGTGATGGGCCATATCCTAGGCCTAATTTGACAGTCCCTAACTGTTTCACTGCACGATCCATATACACCAATGCAATGCTCTTTGGCAGGACCCCCGATTATCCTCCCAAAGGTCATTCGCTGCCAACGGGCACCTTGTCCAGACCAAATTTTCAAGCTTTTGTCCAGACTTCGAACAACCTGGTCAAAAATTTCTGTTGGTGTCTGGACTTTGCAAACGACCTTCAAAAAAGTTGGGTAAATTCTTAAATCACGTGTTTTAGTTCAAAAATAGACATTTGTTGCAATTTCCAAGAAAAAAACACTCCATGCACAGCTCGAACCACCCTCTCCGCTAGAGGGAGGTAACCACCTAACAAGTACAGAGACCACTAGACCATAAGACCCTGTCCAGATGTTACGAACGAGGTACTTGGAGGTGATGAAGGCTGTCTGGAAAGGGCAAAAGACCAGGTGGGGCTTCTGACCCCAATCCTGTCCGAAACCCAAACGACATTTTGCCAAAATTCCCAAATCCTGTCCGGATTTGCGAATGACCTTGGACTTAATAATCAGGGGTCCTTCTTTGGCCCACAAGTAACGCCCATGTAGCCCAACAGCGAGATATAAGCACCTAATAGGCCCAGGTAACCGCTTATGTACAAGGTGTAACACGACATCAAGTGCAAGGGCTTTCACTTCTGGACCCGGGGGGTGCTTAAATATACCAAAATACAACCTTAGTATATACTATGTTGTAGTATGTAAGTGTCAGCATGTAGGCGGGCTTGGGCTGCAGCAGGCTCAGAAGATTCCCAGGCCATATTGACAGTCATAACAAACTTGTGAGCCTACCCAAAGATCTGGAGCTATATTTGCTAGTAGTTAATACAATCTCTCTTAATAAGATGGAGGCCAATCTAAAATGTGCTTCCCATACAGCTAGAAAGCATTAATGTTGTATACAACACGACAGTCACGTGAATGCTGAGCAAAAGTCGCCAACCTCGCCAAAAACATCTGACACTGTGCTCATTTACATTGTAGTTATTACACTTTCTCACTTAATGAGAGGGGATCAGTATATAAATATGCCTTGTGAGTCATATATCTGGTTTGCTGAGCTATTGGATGATGGCGCGATAGGATAATCATGTGACTGTCTCACTAATCACCAAACTTCGCCAAAAAAACATCTGGAACTGTATTTATGATGGCTAATACACTGTATAGGAGAAATAACGATATAGAAACATTAATGCCTCTCTGGATGACTTGGATTCTTCAGTATTTGAGAGTTAGAATTGATCTAGGGTGCGACGCGATGGTCATGTGACCATCGCAATACTGTAGTTTTCCGACCACAGGTTCATCCCCTGTCCCCTCAACCCATGAACTGAACCAAAATAGGGGGACAGTCCCCCCCCTTTCAGAGGCAATGAACCTGGAAGCGGGACAGGTATGCTATTACATAATCAATTTAGCGCTCAAATTTTGTAATATAAATCACTTTTCCCAAAATCTTGGCCACTGTACAACTCTTGTGAGCTCTGTTTATGCATTTAGTGCATATGCATATCCATTCAGAAGGTTTAATGTTGATACATCAATGGTATGAACCATGATGTCCCCCCCTCATTCTAGTGATGAACTCGGAGATAACTGGGACACATTATGTAATCAGTTACATAATGAACTTGTGGTCGGAAAACTACAGTAACACCTCACCCAGTTATTCTACAGCCTCCATAGTGAATATGTTGACATTCATGTAGACTACTATAAGACTTCTAGCTCAAGCTTGAAGGGAGCAGCCTATATATCATTTACAACACAATTCATCCACTAATATTGAATAATTGTCTGAATAAGTACCGAGTCGGAACCTAGAAGAGACATTCTAGATGTGTTGTAGGGTCACACAAATGTTTCAATAGGACAGTAGTATATATACTACATGTAATCAGGACTACATCCCAAGAGAGAGCCAGTTGGACAAAAAAAACTGCCCAAAGTGCTATAAAAACGAGTACAAAGCCTTTCGAAAATAAGGGTTTTTCACACTTTTTCATTTTTGAATAGAATGGGGAGTCACTGGGATATGAAATTCAAAGAGTATTCATACTGTTATCTGAAATATACAAGTGATCAGACATCTGTGTGTTCAGTTATTCAAAGTTCGAGGTGTTACTGCGATGGTCACATGACCATCACATCGCGCCCTAGATCAGTTCTAACTCTCAAATACTGAAGAATCCAAGTCATCCAGAGAGGCATTAATGTTTCTATATTGTTATTTCTCCTATACAGTGTATTAGCCATCATAAATACAGTTCCAGATGTTTTTTGGTGAAGTTTCACCCTTGGCAGGACATCAAACATGCCGTAAGAGGCTCTTAGAAGGGTTTTTTGTATGGACGTAACCCTTCTAACAGCATAGTCTGCCAAGGTGTCCTTTCATATAAATCCAAATCAGGTAGACAGGCTGTTGACTCCGTCGAGTCCCTCCCGAGTCCCAAGTCCGGATTATTGTTGATGGGTCATTTCTGGGGATTGCCGTCGTTTTTGGAATAT
>QLOY01007156.1:0-11509 GCA_003313965.1 Megacollybia marginata
GCTTGATTGCCAGTAGCCGTGCTTATTGGTGATGATGACAAGAGTGTGAGGAAGTGGTGATGTGAAAGCAAGGCAAATGCTCTCGTTTGGAACATGTTCGAGGAGTTGCTGCGGAAGTGGGGTCCATGCGTATGCTCAAAGACGCGAACACCGATACGTGACACACTTGCCACATTGGTGGCTTCGACAATCGCTGAATGCTTGCCATTCTTGCCTCCAGTCTTGTGATAGAGCGTAATCACTGGGACGATGTTAGATAGTTGAATGTCATGGCGTGGTGTTGACACTTTGATGTACTGACCTTGTGCAAGAAGAACTTTTTTTCCCTTGTATATAAACCCGTAGCTACCCACTTTTAGAAGATTTATATGATTGACAGTTGCATCTGAGACGTTGGAGTGAGCTCCTTCTAGCTTGAACTTGAGGAATGTCTTCTTTCTTGTAACGGCTGCCTGCGATAATGAGCGGTTATCAATTTATATCATACCAGGCAAGTTAGAATACTTGCTTTTTTGGCTGTCGCACCCAACACGATCGCTGCATTCAATGCATCTGCCGTGTTGATGCGATGTTAAGGACTTGATAGAATCGCGAGGCAGCTATAAAGTGTTTTTGGGACTGCTTGTCATTATCTGCAAGCCTACATTGCAATTGGTATGTCATTGCCTGTGTAATGTCATCATTGAGCTGAGCATTTTGCAGTAGTTGAGTAAATTTCCATGCGACAAATTCAGTGCCGCCATGGCGAACCTCCGAAGCCCAACCACGAGAACCAAAAACACTTTCAGCAGTAGGGAAACGCTCGAAGACGGATGGCTGTTTGATCCAACGTGAGACACATGCAAATGCATCTCTCCAGTCATCCTGGGCTCGTTTGAGGCGATGAATGGCCTTCCACAGTTCCAGAACCCCAACGGAAACTTTTCAGAGCCTTGATTATAGCGCGGGTCACATATGGATTGGGCGCCGTCAAACCATTTTTGTCCAAACACCCCTTCTAGCTGGTCCAAGGTTGCCAAAGATGGAATGCTTCTTCGAGAGATGACCGCGTAAATGTCGGTTCCGTTTTTGTTGCTGGGTGTTTCTGTACTGAACCATTGCTCCAGCGGAAATGTGTTGAGAGAAGCAGATTGATTCGGTAGCTGAAGGCAGATGAAATGAACAATGGGTAGGTCTGGGTGGGGAAGTTTTTCTCGTGCATCAGGAGGGATGGTGAGGACCTTATAGCGAGCATATACAACAACAAGTGGTACATCTTTGTATTGTTTGCCTTGTCCTATCCATTCTTGAGGGTTAAAATAAGAGCTGTCATCAAGGTCGTCGATCATGGCTCCTTAAGCTTGTTGGCTTTGTCATTCGTGATTATTTCCAAGCTGTCTCTGAGCATTACTATCACCAGCAGGTGTCTAATGAATATAATGTTTGTGTTGTGCAGTTGGTATATTGTCACTAAGTATACACTGTGGTTGTCTGAGTTCGACCCTCCAGTGGTGCCCTTTTTATCCGAACCTCGCTCTGGGTTTTGCCTTCGGCGGGCCTCTTTTATCCGAACCTGGCGCGGGCATTTCAGGATTTTGGGGGGGTGTCTTGTCCGAACTTGGATCTGACACCTACTACCACTTTCAGGGGTCCTGTTACTACGGCTACCTGCCTCTTAGATCTGCCGGCTTCTGTCCGATACTCTGCACCATCTCTCTGAGTCTCGACACATCCCCGTTCAATTTATATGTATTGCAGACCTGTCGTCAACATCTTGCTGTTCAAACGCACGAACGAGACTGTCACCGACACTGTCGATATCGATGGAAACATCGCCACTAGTGACTACATGCTGAGACGAGGTTCGAAAACGGGAAATGAAGGCTTACCACAAAGTACACTACCACTTTCACTCATATGATCATAATATCCAGCGTTGGCTTCATTGGACCGGGTGGCAAGGTCTCAGTAAGGTTGACATTGACTTCAAGTTCTGCGAACGTGTTCCGAAGAAATGGTTGAAAGGTTCGATTTTTGGGAGAGCTTCCCAGGTTGTCGGCTTACAAGAGGCCATTCTGTCGATAGCAAGGCACTAAACTTTCTGAGATAGCGAGTTTCAGATTCTTCAATATCCGAAGGGAGGATTCTGAGTCCTTACTTTAGTAAGACTCGGTTTATTACCCTTGCGTTTTTAAGACCCGTACCTTAATCGCCTTATATGGTATGGCTTCTGCTTCTTTATGACGCGCACTTCTCTTCTTTCATGCCTGACTCACGTCAATTAATATAGCTTAATATAAAATGACCTCATAATGCTTATTATAGATCCATATTGTTTTGTTATCCAGTTGAGGTGAAAGGTTGGGCTGGAACAGTTAGATTCTACCTGATTGAGGGTTCTAAAGTTCACCTGCTATAGAACCTTGGGTATGCCATCTTGCTGAAGCGCCAACAGTACTTCTTTGTGACAGCGCTAAATATAAAATAGTCGCATGCCGCTATGCCGAAGTACTGATCGTGCCGCTGTTCCGAGCATCACGTCACACTGCTAGCGGAGGAACTAGCTCGTCGAGCTGCCAAAGAGTCAACGGATGCTAGTGACGTTTTCTCTCATGCTCATGCTAGAAGCACCTTGGAGCACTTCATTCTGCTCAAGCTGCTCAGGATATTCAAGCCTGGCTCCGAATCTTAAGGATCGGTACATTTTTAGTGTCTCCTTCTTCATCAACGCGGCTCAGTGTGGTTTGGCAAACGGTGCAAGAGTCATAAGAGAAGGTTTTCCCATCAATGCATGACCACCCAGATGATACAAAAGATTTGCAATCGGGGCATGTGTATAGATTCGGGACTTGTGGATAAAGCATGAGAATGGGACTTCGTCATCATCGTCACTAGCACTAGAGGACTCCTTGGATCCATTGATCCCTGTAAGAGAAAGGTGGGAGTACATACCCCGAGTTGTTGCAATGTTCGCGAATGTAAACCTCAAGTGAAAGATAAGACAAACCAGCAATATTGTCAGCTGTATCTATAGAACCATGTCGTCCACTTGAGCCTTTCTTGTAGATATTGAGGACACAACCAATGTAGGTTCTTAGTGGTGTATGCATAATGATGGAGCTTCGGCATCTTAATGGATTGATTGCAGTGACGTTCTTGCTTGTTAGGTTCTGAAGCTTCTTTCATTGGAATTCTTGCATCTGAAGTATATCTAGTCGGTTCAGTCGAATTAGGAAAGAATTTGGGTTGACCTGCATGGTACGTTCCAATTTAGTGGTAACTCCAGATTGAAAGTGCTCCAGCTGTTTGAGCATCAGATAGAACACAACCTTTCCACCACTTTTGATAATCTCGCTTTTATATGAAGGAGATAGAACAGTGTGGCGGTTGTAGAATGGGACCATGACATCGAAGGGTTTGACTCGGAACTATCAAGCTCCGAGTCCGCCGGTGACTGCAAGTCTTTAGGGAACGGAGTCTCTAACTCTGTTCCCTAGGCTGTAAACGTGTCCATGGCAGATTTGTAGTCTTCCGATAGCGCCACGAGCCGAACCGTATCACACGCTGCCTCTGCAGTGAAACCAGCCATTGCTCCATGTCTGTTATCAGCCTTACTCTCTACTGGCTCAGCGTCATTGTCACTGTCACTTTCAACGTCTTCATCTTCGATATCACTCTCTACCCCATTCTCTGGTGACCCAGAGTTGTGGCTCTGAGACTCCGTCGGTGTCGTCTTTCTGAGAGAAACAACAGCCATGAGGGAAAGTGGAAAGTCAGCTTCAAATTGTAGATGTAGGATAACAATGCAAATTGATTTGACTTCCTTGAAAGCAATTGCCAGTAATGCATCAACATCACCACTTGTAATTGAAGCTCGAGGAATCTCGGAGAGGGGAATTGAAAGTGACTTTGACTCAAAGTCCATGATGTAACCAACCCCTGATCCTTGTTCACTTTTTGCTGGCATGAGTTTTCCCTCGTCCCCGTCGTCGGGTATGATTTTCGATTTCATGTTGCGCTCCAGTCATCTTACTGCGAATAGAAAACTCTCTCAAATACCCAGCCCTTCACGCAGAAGCTAGAGACAAGCAAGCCCCTCAAAACAATCTGTCGAATGACAGTTGATGATTCCAAAACGACGATAGCACAAAAACGTCGCCAGGAAATGACCGAGATCGAAGATAAGAAATCTGACTCCCTTTCATTGAAATCTTCGTCTTCTGTGACTGTCATCAACTTACCCTTGCAATCTTCTAGTCCGATTCTTCCTTCTCGGTCATGGCAATGCTCACTACGTACAATGCCGCCACCCGAATGGATAATCACCCCTTCTCCCCTACCCTCACCCTGCGAGTCAGACTTCAAACCCGACTTCAAACCCGACTCTCTCCACCTCTTGCCCCTACAAAAAGCCTTCCTAACTGGATATAACCAGTTTTAAGAAAGCCTCAGACTGTGGTTCTAACCACTCAACTCAATAAGCCATAATTGTGGTTACAAGCACTCCAAAAGCCTTCAGATATTGAACACCTGTATTCAATATCCTATTGCTACATCATCAACTATACTACACTACTGAGCATCACTACAAAAGGTAATGCCAACAATTTCCAAAAAAGGCCACTGCGCGCCCTCCTACAAAAAATCATTGTAAATCCACCACCCTATCAAATCCTTCCCCTACGTCTGACATTTCCTCGTCGCTGCAACCATCTCCTTCATCTGCTGTACTCATGGGCCCTGACCAGAGTGTTCTAAACCGTAGCCACATGCAGCGGTAGATGTTCGCCTGGCGTAATGCATACGCCTGCAGTCCCAGCGTCAAGGGGCTGTCAAGCCCATGATACCCACTCTGTAGCTTCTCCCACCTCTCCACAGCTTTGCTCAATGACAGACCCACTCTACGCATTTCCTCTGGAAGCAGCTCAGTTTCTTCGGCCCAGCGACGTACACGAGCACGGCTTTTCAGCCACTCGATCTTGATAGCTGCAGAATAAAATTCAATCTCTCGACGGTCTCATTGAGATCACTCACCCTCCTGACATGAGCCATCAGAGGCTGCTGCTGACAACACTCAGGAATCCATCCAGATCCAAGACACTTCTCTCGTCCCCTCCCCAACGCATTGTCCCACCTGAGCTGGATCCTGCTCATTGCGGATCTCCTGGACTCTCTTCTCCATCACTGTCTGACACTTCTTTCGTGATTGGTGCCCGCTGTATTCCAAATCACCATCTTCTACGTCAGCTCCAGGCCCCCGAATGTCAGCATCTGACAGTGTATGTAGCTCCTCTTGCCATTCCCCTGGTCCTCGAAGAGCAAGCAAAGCTTGAAGGCTCCGACGATACTTCATAGCAGCAAGACGAGACTTCTTGTGAAGTTCAGCAAAAACATTTTGTGTGCGGGTGGTCTGAGCCTGGCCCCGAATCTGGCGGTTCCGAAATTGTACAAGTGAGATCTTGATACGTTCTATAGAACGGAGACGAGCCAACGCATCGTGGCAACGAGCTACGCAAAGCTCCTCCTCCACCTTACACAATCCCTTTTTGCACTCCTTCCGTACATTCGGCTCCAATTTGTATGGCAACCAAAGCTTCGTGTGCTCAACATCCTCCTGTTCTGCAGTGCTAGCACTCTCCAGTAGCAACTCTGCAACGGGTGGCATGTATTGGACCTGCATCTTTCGAAAAGCGACGAAGTGACGTTGTAGCTGCAATCGTCGCCGCTGGATATCAGCCGCAGCTACGAGACCGGCGGAGGCTTCCCCAGCCTGAAGATCTACCTGAATACGTGCTCTAGGGATCGATCAGAGTGTCATAAAGCTAGATCAATAGCAGGTACTCACTGTAAGTCCTCCATTGTCATACCTAGCTCTAGGAACAATGAAGGTAAACTCTTGCCTGGTGCTCTTCCCTCCTTCAGAAGCTCCAAGTGCTCCTCCTCAGCTAAACGCAATTTTGCCGCTTTCTGACACTCGTCTGCTTCACAGTCAATCACAAAGAACACAAACCAAAGTCAACTTACACTCTTCCTTGGCCTCATAGGGATTCGGGGCATTCTCCTTGTCCTTTTCCCATGCCACCACCTCCGCCGTCCATGTGGCTACCTCAGTAGGTCCTACGGAGTCGCAGAACTCCTCATGAAGTTCTTGTTGACGACGTAGAACCTTCTTCGCCACTTTCAGCCATTTAGCCAAGAGTGGTCCCAACAAGACGTTTTTCCGCCAGTTGTGGTGCCCGACGTGGTCATCAATTGTGTCATGTCTGGCACCCGGTCCCATCTCTTTCGTCGAGCTAGCTAATCCATTGAAGCTAGACCAGCCCCTCTCAATACCCTCACCGTCTGTTCGACCAGCACCTTCCATCAGATTCAACGAATGGGGAGGTTGGCAACGCAATTGGTGGCCCGGGAGATGGCATTTAGGCACCACGAAGTGAAACGGCAACTCTTGCAGTACACGGAAGGCTTCAGGCATCTCGTCAATTCTTTCACGTAATTTAATTCACCACTGACAAGCCACATCGTACGAGAACACAACTGCGAAGAGGACGAGGAATGGAATCAAGAGAAGGGGAAATAAAGCGATATAGTCCATGTTGCACTGACTAATAAATCTTAGTCCACTTTGACCACATGAACTAAAACATACCGTTCACCCTTTTGCAAATCCCCCATTCCCTGCAGCAAAACTAGCTCATGTCTTGCACACACTGCCATCGCCACGCCTGAACTTCTAAGGCCAGTGGTGTCTCTTGTTTCCGCCTGAGCAAGGCTCCGGAATCCACTACAGGTGCTTATCTGAAATCATGTTTGTATGCACCAACGAGCCTATAAATACTCACATCTTTCTGAGTAGCAAACTTCCGATAGTGCTCCTTGTACGGAGCGTCTTCCACAAAATATGCCAGACCAGTATGAAGCCCCGGGTCAGCCAAATCATTTGACCGGTAAAGGTTTTTCAGTCGGAAGTTGGCGTCAATGGCAATAACCAGCATATAAAGGAACCTGTGCTTCGGATCAGCAACAACAATTGATCCAATGTGGAATACATACATCTTCTCTTGAGGGGTAATTTCTCTCCAATTTTCCGCAACATTTACACCAGGTAAGGGACAAGCCCAGCACCGGATTCCTAACTCTCCAGGGCCTGTGGTGGTCAACCCGTTCTCGACATGTCCTCTCCCTGCTCTTTTCATTAGCAAAAGGTGTCTGTATTGGCGAACCACTCGGAGGAACGACTTGTAACGAGACTGAACTTTGGTTAGTCTCAGACATAACTAAGACATTACAGAGGTTCTTACCTTAGGTATAAACAGCTCAGTGTTATCTGTGAGATGCTCCAAGCACTTGTAAAACTCGTAAGCTGACATCTTTCCCATCAGAGTCTGTGCGTGAAAAAGTTCCAACGCACGGAACGTGATGCATGTTTTCGGTCGCTGTACAGTGGCCGGATACCATTCGACGGCCAGAAGCTGTCGATGCCGAGATTGGTGACCGACACATCCACAAAAGTCCACATTGACACGTTGAATGAATTGGACGTCAACGACAGTGAATGCGATGCTTCCGGCCTCACAAGCAGGACAAGGACCTCCTGCATGACCTAACTGCACTCGGAGACCAAGAGTAGCCAGTGTCGTTTGGCGGAAGAAGGAGCCAGTCCACTCCTGAAGTAATCTCGTCAACAATGATCAGCATTTCACACAGTTGTTGAGACTGACCGAGATTACATGTAGAGGCGTATTGACATGCTGCCTGAGACAGCAGTGCAAGCACAACATGCTCCGCCCAAAGCAGCTCTCACAACGATAGACCCCTTCAGTGTGTTTATGGTTCTGGAGACACGACTGACACCAAGCAGAGCCTCTTGCTTCACCACGGAGCATCTCTTGAAGATACTCTTCACGGTAACCCTCTGGCCGTTCAGGTAGGTCAGGATGGCCGGCCCAAGTCTGCATGGGATTCTACACAGATAAACTGGGATTTGGTATTTGAATGAAGCACGTACGATGGTGTTAGCTTTAGCTTTCTTCACAAGAGGCGATGAAGAGTCCTCATCTTCCTCGTCATCCTCTGGACCCCAATTCAGTGTAAAATCATATGTAGAATCGTCCCACATTTGGCTAGCACGACGTTTGGACGATGAAGCAACCGCAGTGTCTGGCTGGCGCTTCTGAGGCGAAATGGGGTCCACTCTGACGGTATTTGTACTTGCTGTATAGGACACACTACGTGCATGAGGTATACGGATATCCTCTTCGACGTCAGAGTCGTCTGCGCATTCCAGCGGTATGTAAGAATTCCTAGGCATAATCTATAGTCGATTCAGTCTGAGATAGATAGCGAGTTAGTATTCGGTGCACATCTTACAGCGATCTGCCCCGACGTGTAGCTTCTTACCTTGACTTAGCCTTGAGCCTGAGGCTTGTTGATACCGTCGCCAAACAAAGTGAAACATCTAATTTTAGCCCCAAAGCACGACACGCAGACAAAGTTTTCTGTACTCAAGATATAAAGGTAGGGCCCGGTAGGGAACGAAACTACCATTTACTCAGCTTGCTCTCGGTCCAATCTATCCGCATGAGTGAAAAATATATCAATGTCTTCCCACGAGGCATCACACAAAAGTGCCGCCTCTGTCCCTTCGTTCTGTGCTCTGGCTAATGTCTGCCGGGCATGTACACTGTGTCAACAATGTCAGTCAATCCTTCATTAAAGCAAGGAAACGTACGGTGAGTTGAAAATGATCTTCTGCCCAGACGAATAGAGCGCATACAGTGGAGCATGCGATGAGCTGGAGCTCGAGTTGGAAATTGACAATCCCTCTAGGGACAGTTCGTCACGATTTGATGAACTACTCGACGCGACCGCACGACGAGTGGGACTGTTAGCAGGTGGTTTCGTCTTGACGCGGGTGGTTTCGTCACGATTTGATGAACTACTTGGGGAGACCGCTTGACGACCAGGACTGTTGGTAGCCTGAGGTGTTTTGGGAGACATCACTCTGGCCGTGGGGGTTGATTTGGGTAAGTTGCTTACAGGCTTCAAGTTGGGACCGATTTCAATCCAACGAACAGGGACAGGAGGAGGAGGACCAGCCAGAGTATGGTGACAGGAAAACAAATCGCAGCCCATATTCCATTCGTCAATGGCCTCTTGGACGCTATGGACCAATTTCCATGAACAATCCTCGTGTTCGTCTTTGCAGTCCGGCTTGCAATCGTTCCTGTCAAACCTCGGCATTAACTTGTATCCAACCACATCCGAAAAACACGTACCAGACTGTATACCATCCAGGATAGGTGCCTACGTGGACCACGTAGATATCCTCCAAATTTTCAAGCGGAATGTTGTGGTGGCTCTCATTCAGAAAGAGAGCGGGCGTACAACATGTACGGTCAATAAAGTATTGGCTGAGAGCCATAGCGTCACCCTCTAGACGACGATGGACCTTGACCCAGCGAGTACACTTGTCAGTCATGATGGCGCAAGACGAGAGCTTACTTTGGGAGCACGGTCACCTTCGATCTTAATCGCTTCGTTGTCACACGTGTCGAAACAAACCAATCTTAATTGACAAAGAGGGTGCAAACCAATTTTAATTGACAAAAGAGGGTGGCACTTGAGTGAGTTTAGATCCCTTTGAGTATGCTAATGATTCGCTGCAGTTCCGTTTCAAAGGGGGTGTCGGTAACGATGTGAGACCATTTAGAAAGAGCACACAGAACGTGGAAGGAGCACAATTCTGAGTTGACTACATCCTCATCCTCCGTTGCCCCTGCTTGTCGGTACACAGCCTCCAATGCTTCCAGCTCGCGTTTGCACGACCAGGTCATATGGATCAGCTCAGCGTGCACCACCTTACGCATCATGAGCCAGTGGTAAGGCTAAAGTTGAAGAGTACTTACAATCTCTAGGCCTTTTCGTGCTGTTGCGAACTCATTACGCCGACTACATTGGTAGGGGCCAGGTCCATCCAAGGGGAACTTCTGGAGGAACAATTCTACAATGGTACGATAGAATCTCAATTGCTGGTCGTCGTTTTCGGCAGCAAAAAACGCAGGCAGCGATGCCGACAGATATTCGAGCTGGTTAGGAGGGAATGACTGGGAAGAGGATCCAGCCACTGTATGAATAGGCGAACAGGCGGACTTACAGGCATTTTTTAGATACAATGAAATTTTCGTGGTGGTGGTTAAAGTTAGTTAAAGTTAGCTTGAAGCCGAATCCAAATAGTCCATTAGACGCTGGGTCAATTAGACGCCGAATCAATTAGACGCCGAGTCCGTGTTAGGCGCATGAGCTTTGCTCCTACATACCCTTCATAACACTTCAGATCATTGATACAGACTTCGCAGTTGGTTTTGGGAATCCTAAGAGACTGTGGGTGCCTTCTAAGCCATAAACCCATATAAGTGCCAAGAGATACTCACCGTCCATATTGACGATTTGTTTAGCTTGCTCGAAATTTTGGTCATTTCGATAACTACATCTCTGTGTCTCTCTCCCGCAATCTGACTTCGTGACTCAATGGTAAGCTAATCTACGTTACCTGTGCCAATCAACAGCCCAAATGAGCCACCAGACATCCTCCCAACGCGTTTTCTTCGAGTGAAAGTGGCCCGTGTGCAAAATGCTCAGAAACATAAATCTCGTCCACACCTCATTCAATGATGGATTCATCCCGTATTCCATGCCAAAGTCAATCAGGTAAGCCATGCTCAATGTATTCCATTCTCTCCATTGTGATTGTCCTCAGGCTTTATTGGTTAGCGACTTCATCTCAGGCGCACGGACCATTTTGCTTACATCCACTTTGCTGCTTTGTTCCTTCACCTTCATGGGTCGCCCTCACAAATATTTCTCTGAAGATGAACACCAGGCGGCGACTAGACGTCAGAAGCTGCAATATTATCATAGGTGAGTACTCTCTATTTAGCGCTCTCATCTGACTAGCATCAGAAATCGCTCATACTACGTGGTACAAATGCGGACACGGTATTCTCAACAGGCGAACACACGATTGAACTTACAAGACCGTAAACGCATTGGATGTGCCCCAGATGCAGAGCTGTGAGAGGCTCCTTCTACCGAGCTTGCGCTGACCCTTGCAAACAGAACCACCGCCGAACTCTCAACTGTTCGGCAACAACTTAGGCTCCTTCAAGATGCAGCAAAATCACTCGATTGCATGGTCAACAGGCAAGATGATACTTTTGTTTGTAACATAGTCCTCCGGTACCTAGAAGACGAAACTCAAACCATCGACTCTGTCGAAGCGGTCCAAGCCTCCATCGATGAGATGGCCCGTCCTGCAGAGAAGGCACTGCAGGAGTTGGAACAAGTAGTTGGGATGGCAAAGGATTGGGAGTATGGCAATGCCGTCTGCTCCAGGTTTCTTTCAATACGGCGGATGTTGTGTGATGTGATGGCAGGGGCTATGCTAGGACGGCAGGAATTGCAGCGATTGTACGATTGACGGGAGCTAGAGTGTCGCCAGTGGTAACTCTTCGGCTGTCCCTGATTCACT
>QLOY01007157.1:0-28123 GCA_003313965.1 Megacollybia marginata
ACTACTGTGCTACTGGGAGATTTAGACTTAAGAGGAACATCGTGTGATCTCGCATTGGTAAGATCATGTGAAGCCAAAAGCTCCTCTATGAATGGTTGTTGGGACATGGACAGGATCCCCCGTTTGCGATCATACTCGAATGAAATCCCCAGAAACAAATGAAGCGGTCCAAGATCGTTGACTGCGAAATGCTGGTTCAGGAAATCGATGAAGTAAGAGTAGAGTGGGAGCGAGTTGGTCGTGGAGCATCCATCATCCACATGTATAGGCAACAACATCCACAAAGGTAAACCATCTGGAGGCATGGGTATAGACGGGTGAGGTGGTGTCAACCATGTGCTGAAGAAGACACCATGGTCAATCTCACATTGTCGCAGACCAAACTTCTCTAGGATAGGTCTAAGAGTGTTGTACCACGCGTTACCTGCCTGGCGTAACCCATACAAAGCCTTTGGCAGACGCAGTACTGTTGCTTTATCCAGCTCAGGGAAGTGGGGAATTTGCTGACAGTAAACCTCCTCAGTCAATTCCGCATTCAGGAAAGCGGTTTTCACATCAAAAGTATGGAGGTACCAATGGTTGGCAGCGGCATAGGCCAGTATGAGGTGAATACTCGTAGACTTCGCGACAGCGGAGTAAGTCTCCCCAACCTCGAGCACACCCTGACGATTGCCCAGGACAACAACCCTCGCCTTTTCAGAGGTGATTTCCCCAGCAGGTCCATGCTTATAATCATAAACCCACATAAGAGGAATGGCATGGTGGCCAGGAGGAAGGGAGGGAACACGCTCAAAAACTCCCTTCTCCTCAAGGCTCTGCACCTCCTGAAGCATCGCTGACTCCCAATTCGACCAGTCAGAACGGTTCAAGGCCAGTTTGTAAGACATGGGGGGCTTGTGAAGCCTTGGCTGGTCGATATCGTAAGACAGAGCAGAGAGCGCTACCTCAATAGGTGCATTGAGGAGACAACATTCCTCCAGGTCCTCAAGCGAAATGAAAGGCGTGTCAGACACGAGGGACTCTACAAATGCCAGAGTAGCATAGTCTGCAAGGTAGTCAGCCAAAGGTAAGTCTGGCAGAGATTCCGTGTCTGAGGGAACTTGGAGTTGCAACAGCTTATCTCGTTTCATTTGCATCTGGTCGCATAGTTGTGACTGTTTCTGAATACGTTCTGATCTCCGTGGAGGTTGCAGTGCTGGCCCAGAAGGAGAAGGAGCAGTAGCAGTAGCAGCAGAGGGGAGGGGAGCAGCCTCTGGCAGAGCCCGGTGCTTACGACCCAGTCGACCCTTGGCTGACTCATTGAAAACTGCATCGTTAGTGAACCTATACTTTCTGTTTAGGTCGACGCAACCCCAACCCAGTCTATTCTCCTCATAACGTACGGAGATACCTTCATATCTCATCGGACCACCCTTTGGACAGACTTCCGCTGGGTCGATAATGAAGGCCTGGCATCCCCAAATGCGAAGGTTTGAGTAATCAGGTTGGGAACCAAAAAGCATCTGGTGGGGGGTCATGTTTTTCGCAAGAGTAGAGGAAGGTAACCAACGACGCAAATACACAGAGGTATGAACCGGGTATGGCCAGAAAGAGGGAGGTAGGTCCAAACTAGCGATTAGCATACGTGCATGATCTTCGATAGTGCGGACATAGCATTCCGCTTTGCCGTTTTGTTGATGCACATACCGAGCAGTTTGCTGTACAGTCACCCCCTCAGACATGAAGTGTTGACCAAGCTCTCCTGAGATAAGCTCCTTCGCACCATCAAGACGGACAGTGGATAGTTTGAATCCCGTCTGTCGCTCCCAGTTCCTCTGTACCCCAACAAAAAACTGTGCTGCCTGATCCCTCGTAGTAATGCAGTCAACCGCACCGTAATTGGAATAGTCATCAAGAGCGATTATGAAATAGCGCTCGTGTGCAGGACCTTGTACAGGAAACGGACTGCAGATATCCACATGAACCAGACCCAGGAGACGTGAGGCCCGATGTCCATTGTGGTCATATGGAGCTCGTGGTACCTTCCCCAGGATGCAGAATACACACTTTGTGTGTCTCGTTCTGCTGTTCCATTCCACCCCCTCACCATAACGGCCAGTTAAGACCTCACAGGTTGAATCGACACCGGCGTGAGCCAGACGTTTGTGCCATAGAGCAAAGTCATGTTTGCGTGGGGTGAATGTTGTGTAGGCCATCACTTGGGAGGGTAGAGTAGGATCGTCATGGGATGGGGTCAGTGGTAAGACAAATTCGCAATGGAGGAATGTGAGTCTCCCATGGATCTGGGCTGTGAAGGAGAGGTTGTGAAGGGTCAGGTGAGTGGCAGGTAAGTGAACGACAGCTGCACCATTCGTTTGGAAATTCACTGGCATGTTCGCTTCCAAGAAAGCCCCCACTGACAGCAAATTGAATGGCGAATCAGGGCCATGGAGACAGTCATGCAGAGTCAACACGACTGGAGTGTTAGACTGGTCTGTCTGTACACAAACCTTCACTATACCCCTCGCTTTCGTGGTAAGTGTTCCACTACTGGCTGTACCGACTGGAACGGCACCCTCAGGATGATACGTCCAGAAGTAACTGCGCTCCTTGATAATGTGGTGAGTGCATCCTGAGTCAAAGAGTGCTTGGAAGTTTTGATGCAATATGGCCAGTGCAACAGGGTCCGACATCAGGAGAGCAACGGGAGCTTGCAGTACAGAAAACAAAGCCGGATAACAATCCACACTAGCAGCACACAGGTCAACATCTAATTCATTGTTGATGGTGCTACTGTGAACATCAGCAGTACTGTTAAATACCTCTTCCCCTTCCTCCGGTACTTCCGCCAACGCTACTGTTGCAAGAAGAGCCTTCAGTCGAGTGGAGGTAGTTGCAGTGTTGTTGCGGCGAGATTCATCTGGTTCTGTCTTTTTGGGGAGAGTACCTTTTCGGTGCATATGGTCACAATGGTCGTAGCCACATTGGGAGCAAGTGAAACGACCCGTCGTACTGGACTGGACGCATTGTTTGCAGGCTTTGCGCGGAGCATTGCGTTTCCCAGGTGGTACAGAGGATGAAACAACAGACATTTTCGATTGAACATTAGTGGAGAGAGCGTCAATCTTGGTGTCAGTTGCAGCTGCCTGGAAAAAGTGGTCCAGCCAAGTGTCATCAATCTCCTCAGCCCTTGAAGTGGCATTCACCTTCCGACGGAGTTCGATCCATAACGCACCCGATTGGGGAATCATGGTAGTAAATACCATAGCCGCATCAATGGGTATATATGGGAACTCACACTGTCGGAGTCTCTCGATACCTGTTTTCCAGGACATGATGAATTCCTCCGCAGAACCCCCTGAGTACTTTGTTGAATAAAGCTGTACTCGCTGAATAAAACCGTCTGTATAGTCATTATTCGAATAACGCTTTTTGAGCATGTGGTAGATTCGGCGAGCAGTAAATTTCTCTTGAATGATCTTATTGATTGGAGGAATAAAGGCCACAGGTCCCTTTCCCAAACACGCCATAAGTACGCTGGTAACCGCTGAGTCGATTGACCAAAAACTGAGATAAGCTGTACGCTCCTCAGGAGTATGATCATGGTAGAGCTCGGGAGGGTGTACTGAAGTGAGAAGAGGGTCATCGTTACCGTCATCTTCCAAGATATGGCCCATCGCTCCCAACATCCAGATTGCCCCCAGTACCGCATTGTTCCATGATGTCCAGTCCTTGGATTCAGTAAGTAGCGGTATCAAAGAGAGATTAGAAGAAGATGTCATTAGAGATCTACCAAAGCATAAGGCACTACCTAAATCCCCAACAGCATGAGCACCACGAAAAGCTTGAGGAACGTTCACAGGTCCTAGGGGATTTGGATAACCACCTAGGGGGGCTACTTGGATATTAGGTTGGTAGACCGGAACAGTCTGGGAATTTCCCCCTCCCTGATTTCCAAGCACTGGAATCAACTGTTGAACACCCGGGTTATAGACGTTAAGCGTCCGAGGAACTGGTCCTGCCTGGGTGGCATACTGTTGTCCGTATTGGTTGGGATTTGGTCCGTTTCCTAAATGTAACTGATGATAGTGTACCGTGGGGAGTTGAGGTTGTGGAGCCACCAGCGGTACATACGGAATCGTGGTGTTGTTAGGAAGAGGAACAGTGATGCTGGGATCCCAGGCTATTGGTCCTGGTCGTTGTGGAAGACGAGGTGTCGAAGATATAGCAAGCTGGGGAGGAGCAGTATGATTTGGTCGTACAGGCAGACGAGAAAGAGGTCGCGCTGGAGATTGTGGATGGGTATGGTTGGTTTGATTGTATATCCCTCCCCAATCATTTGGAACCGATTGAGGAGGAGGTGGACGTGGACGTTCAGGTAGGCGTGAAGGAGGACGAACACTTGCCTGACATACCATGTGTGGAGGAGTCTCTCGGAACTCAGTACGTGAGTAGAGAGGTGGAGGAACGCGATGTTGTACCAATTGTGGAGTTTGTTGTGGAATTTCCGGTAACGGACGATTCCTGATACTGGCATCAGGTCCTGCCGGTCGTGAAATGTTTGTTCCGTTCGTGAAGTGCTCTGCTGCAGGGGAATCTACAAAAAGAAGGTTATGAAAGCGACAAGGTTCAGTATTTACATTGGCAAGAAAATTTGACGAGTTATTCTGAGTAAAGTAATAATCTGGTGCGTTTGAAGAAACTTGGTCGTGCGTATTGTAAGAATTGGAGATCTGTGACGCGTTGTTCTGACGGTATTCGCACCCAGAATTTGTAAAGATATTTGAAAGAAAATTTGAAGTACGTGCAAAAAAATTATTATTATTGGTAGAGGAATTTACCGGTGCCCTGGACTGATCTGGAACAATGCTGGAGGAGTTGACAATTTGGTTGTTGAGACGAGCAGAGGATTGACCCGCCATACGAGGAAGATACTTCCGTGGAGGTAAATATAATATTGGATAATGATTTTCGTGAACGGAGTGAAAAAGATCTTTCGGTATTCGGTCAGGTCAGAAATGGCCCATAACCTGTTGATCGACCGTCCCGACGAGTGAAGGAAGGAAATGAGGGACCGAGAAAGACACGGAAAAAACAATCTAGTGAAGGTACAAGTCAACTGAAACGCTCCAAGTGCAAACGAAAAGCAGATGGAGAGGCGTCATGTGAAACAAAAACTATATAGGTGAGAGTCACGTGCAGTAATTGTCCTTGCTTCTACTAAGTCCCCGCAACAGATACTTAGGATACCAAGACTACATATCAATCTCACTGTCAAAGAGTTTACTCCTCCATGTGATAGACGCACTGATGCCCCTAACAACATATAACAAAAACATCAACGAACTAGTGGTGATACTGCAAGAAGCATGTTCAGAGAACCAGATCCAACCATACTCGCATACTGTAGACAATGCACCTCTTGAAGAGAATCAACAAACACTGACGATGGAAGAAGAGGGGGAATGGGTCTCGATTTTCAAACTGGAGCAAGCAGAAGGGCTCGCAAAGGAGGGCAAAAGAGGCTTGGACAGCGGGCTACCGGAAAAGGTTATAGAATCTGAGAATTGGAAGAGAAGCAACAGAGGTGAGAGCTGACACCAGATCGAAGACTAACCAACTAACCATACACAGCTGCAAAAAAACACATCAATGAAAATAATGGGTCCATCAGAACACGAAGTCAAACGGGAGCAACAGACAGAACAAATCAGACATCCCAACTAGACTGGACCTCTGATGTGGCAACCCAAGACTGTGGTGTGATGGACCATTACTGCTCAGTCATCGGGCATCAAATGAGTCTTCGCGCCTCCTCAATTGACTAGGACCGACTCAAAAGCCTCTTGTACTACTAGTATATTCTAGAATAGTCTAATGACTCACTACAGACCTATATAATATGGCAGAAACACAATGAATGTATCCTCTCTTGAATATCACTTGCTTCTGCCCTTACACTGCGAGGTGTCTTGCAAGAATATCAACTGATCTTTCACTCACACCTCGCACTGGGGATCGCTTCAGTCAACTGCACGATCAAAACACGTCCTAGTAGACTGTTAGATCGTCAGGAAGCTTCGACATTCATAGGTATCATTTCTCTTTATTGATTACTAACTATAGCTAGATTGCGCATGAGGATTCATCGAACTCCATGAACACTGTGGTTCACTACATTGGTGGATACGCAGAGGACTCCTTTGCTGCAACCTCACCTTATCCTTTCATCACAACCACAACACTCTCCAGATGTTGAAATTTCAGCCTTGCATTTGACGACCTACTGGACCTCATGCTTTGCCATCAAAAGCAGCGGTCGTTGAGATTACTAGCCAGAACGAGTCTGTTCTCATTGATCTTCACCACTTGTCAGACTCACTTCCCAAGCCCAAGGACCCCATCAAATTGACTCTTGTGTCTATTAACCTTCCAACTGTCAAACCTGTCACATCCATCAGTGAGGCCAAGGTTCTCAAGCGATGTAATAAGGCTCTCACCTATGGAGCTCTCAGTCTACAGAAACAGAGATTATTACAAGCTGTTCCTCTTTCTGACCACCTGCGTAAGGGCGTCTTCAGAAAGGCAATTGACATACTAGATAAGCTGCTTACTGAAGTGTGAACAGCTCTTATTGCAAACCTCTCAACAATCATGCCTATTCTCTTCTTCCAGATCAACTCCAAAGCCTAACCTTCCAACTTGCAAAATTGGGACAACAGGCTGCAGACGGATGGCACGGATATGGGAAGAAGCCAATTTTGAAAGTACCAACTTGGGGATCAAAAGGATATGGTATGTGGCATGACCTAAATAACTAGGAGATCTTGGCTATATGTTATCAGGCTGAGGTAGAAGAATACCTATAGGCTGTGAATGAAGTTTTCGACTTTAGCACTTGGCTACCATGGCTTACATACAGGTCTTATGACATCATTGTGGATCGAGTTCCTCCAAGACAGCAGAAGAATTTAGCCAAAGCAAACGAACCTAAAACTGTTCCATTCAGACTCACTACCACCCCCACTACCTTACCTTTCCAGCACCCATCCACAAGCTTCAGTACAGCTAAATGCGAATCAGGTTTCAATACCTTGAATCACCATGACAATGGCATAAAGGATGATGAAAAAAGGGCACAAGCACGATGTTCTCTTGAGGATCAAAGAGCAGATTCTATAAGAAAACAAAGTCCCTATCAGGATTTGGAAGACATGTTGACTGTAGCTGGTGGCGCAAAGACGGCTGAACAAAAGTCTTGTACTTACATCAACACAAAGGATGGTATGGGCGGGATTGAAGTGAATCCAAAGGGTTTGACTGAGGAGCAAAGACCAAAGTGGTGGCCTTTCCAATGTAGTAAGGTGAAACATGTCCTGGCTGGGATTTGTACCACTGAAACGCTGGCACCTGTGCTGTCTGATGTCTCCAAGACATTCACTAACTCGATGAAAGACTCACCTCTGGACTCTAGGACTGATAATGACTCTGATAATGCAATGTTCACTAACAGCACACAAATTCACAAAGACAATTATCCCAAGTCAACTGTTGGTGACGGACACGACCAGGATCTGGATAAGTCATGTGACAATACCGTGTTTGGCCCTCTGAATCTCAATCCTTCCACTGCGACAACCACATGCAGCAGTAAACTGGAATTGGAAGCACAGAGTAGATCGGATAGTAGGAATCCCTGAAAAGAGCTGCATAAACCATGTGCTCAATCCGAATCTTCAAAGGCATGCGTCAACCTTGTTGGTGCTCTTTTGCCTTCAAAATTCACTATGGATGATAGCATAGTGTCTCTCAAAGCTATGCCCCACAACAAGGGTGCTAGACTTTGTAACGAGTTGGAGGTGCAAGATGCTTATGATAAACTCTACTATGGATTGCGCAAAGATACCACTATCCCAGAATTGAACCTTGATGTGTCATCAGGCCGATCTTCTCGACAACCTGACAAGTCAATTTCTGAACTATGTGCTTTCCACACCAGGTCTCAATCAACCTCTTGTCGACCATACAGCAATAAACCTCCCTCGAATCGAACAACTCGACAACAGCCCACCGGTTTGGTACCAAGTACAAGTTTGCGTTCACAAGCATTCCCAGAATCGGCTCATTCCAAACTGCTACTCAAATTGCAGCAGCTAACTGATAGATGCGCCTTTTTGGGATCTGAAATTGAAGTAAGTGTCAATGAGTTTGAGAATTTTCTCAAACTTATCTCCGATTCTGGTTCACTGGCAGATATTACTCTAATATCAGAACAGTCATGCAGAGTCTTGCAATCTACCCCGTGTATCTGTCAAGAACAACGAATCAACCTAATCCAGGTTATGGGTAAAGCAACAATTTCTGGCTATGTGCCACTCGACCTATACTTCCACATTCCTCAAGGACCTGTTGTCATTGACCTGATGTGATTCTTTTTCCCAGAGGGGGTGAGGTCTCTAGTAAAACAACTTCCTTACATATATTTGGTTATTGGTGGGAATGAGGAGGTTGATCTCCAGGTTAACCGCCAAGTTGAATTGTGCTCATCCGACAGCATTCACTACAGGGTTGAGAAACAACGGTTACCCTTTTCAGCAGTGATTTTTGTCACGGCATTACCAATGCGATCATTATCACAGCTTCAAACCTCAGTCAGCCCCTCTTCATTGGGACTTCCTCATCAAGTCCTTCAAACTCTTTGTGATTATGAATCAATGATTCTTCAGCTGCCAACCACGGCGACAACAAAGCTGTATGCAGCACAGTCGGCTTTCATTTCATATCCTAGCAACATCCTGCAGCTGATAGATGGTGAGGTGTTAACAGAGTACTGTGGTTTGCACCTCTTGATAGCCTTTCTTCAAGCTGATCCACTTCAATCACCAGGAGTCTGTATTCTGAGCCTGATGGGTGTCATTCAGCTTGCACCTACTACTCTACCAATCTCGGAACGACTCAAAGTGGAACACCTCCTGACAGGAGTATCAGTACAGGTGTGAAGCATCTTATTAGTAACGGCTATAGTGTCAATGATTCAAGTCTTCCAAGGCCGTTGCAAGCCTGAGTCTGTAACTTTTCAACTCTACAGTTTCGTGCCTCTGTCTGAAGCTATGAAGAGATTAACGGGCGTAATCGAGTTGTACTCCTGGATAATGACACAACACCGTGTTTCTGGTCTTTTGAAGTCATTCCAAATCAATATACTTTGAATGCTGGCAATGCATATTCACCTTCACCCAGACAAATTAACAGGTATAAATCGGCTTGTACCTACTGCGGCTAGTCTACCTGTCCAATCTTACAGCTCAAAGATCTCTGGTACAGAACATATATGTGAAAATAAAGCATTGATCAGAATTTTCGGAAGAGTAAAGTTTCAGATGCACGAAGACTGGGGGGGGCTATGTGGTGTGATGGACCATTACTGCTCAGTCATCGGGCATCAAATGAGTCTTCGCACCTCCTCAATTGACTAGGACCAACTCAAAAGCCCCTTGTACTACTAGTATATTCTAGAATAGTCTAATGACTCACTACAGACCTATATAAGATGGCAGAAACACAATGAATGTATCCTCTCTTGAATATCACTTGCTTCTGCCCTTACACTGCGAGGTGTCTCGTAAGAATATCAACTGATCTTTCACTCACGCCTTGCGCTGGGGATCGCTTCAGTCAACTGCACGATCAAAACACATCCTAGTAGACTGTTAGATCATCAGGAAGCTTCGACATTCATAGGTATCATTTCTCTTTATTGATTACTTGATTACTAACTACAGCTAGGTTGTGTGTGAGGATTCATCAAACTCCGTGAACACTGTGGTTCACTACAAAGACACCCGCAAAAGAAAACACGATACAACAGCAGAAAGACCTCATAAATCTTCGAAAAACAGATGGAACGACACAGGAAAACAGAGGTAAGGACGCACCAGATAGAAGACAAACTGCCCAAGTATGTCAACACTTTCCCCTATATCCCATAATGACCTCAATCTTCACAGGAACACATGGATACACGATCCAAATTGCACACCGCCACTTAACCGACCAGCACGAAGACTCCTAGCCAGACTGTCCAACATTAATATGATAAGAAATCAAGACAAACTGGCATCGCTAGTGACCCAGATCAAAGAGCCTGGAATGTCTTGCATGCTGCTCACAGATAAGGAGATAGAAGAATGCAAACAAGACAACAATCCAGAGTTAATGATGGCAGGCATGCAGTGTTACAAGATGGACAAAGCGACCAAGATAAACCAATTCCGCTCTGCACTATTCTTCCTGAACTTTGCACTCCAAACAAGCAGGTAAGTATTCTAAGCTATTCTACAACGATCATTAACAGTCCACAGGTATAGAGAGAATAAAGGAAGAAGAGACAATCTCACCAGAAAGCTGAACATATCAAGAAAAATGCTACACTCATATGAAGCAAAAGGTCACAAAGTAGCTGCAATAACGACTGGCAGTAAGCTCAGACCAAACGATACAGTAGACACTGACCGAAATTATCAAGGGACCTTCTACATTGTACTCATGTTAATCGTAATAAATGAGTACAACCACTTCCAGGAAACAGATGTGGTGTCTATAATGAAAGCAGGAAATGAGCTAAGGAACCCTAGAGGTATGACCAGCTCACATTATGTACCAGAAAGCACTAAAAATCCAACACAGATAAAAACTTTCAGACCCTACTACAGACAATCATCATCCCAACCATCAAATGATTGTGACAAGACCAATCGCTGAATGATGCGATCAGGGCTCATTTACTGAATGGCACGAACTTAGAACGATCCCCCATAGAAAACATACACAAAATGGATGAAAGTATGCTCCTCATATGAACGGTACATATGCATCCTCATCATAATCAGCAAACTTATAGCTTCTATCTACCTGAGAAACAACGTGTGGAACATTGGTATTGCATTGAACAAGTCCAAATGGAACCACCAATACCCTTCACAAGAGTCCACAAAGCGAGCAAATACAATGTGCATACGACAACCATTTCAACATCAATACTGAAAACGCACCATACCCAATGAACAGCGGGAACCGTCAGAAATGGACAGATGTGCAGTGAAGAAAAGCAGAGAATGCAGTCCTAGCAGAGGAGCTACAGGCACAGGCAGGTTAACCTGAACTTTGAGGCTGTAACTGATGTTTTGCCCTATAGACAGACGAGATGTTCAACAAGAAGGAAAGACGCAGCAACAACAACAGGTACATTCATATTGTATCAGATATCGCAGATGGGTAAGACAAAAACTCACCATAAGCATTTCTTACTCAAGACAGGAACAACATCAGAATACTGGGCAAAGACAATCAAATCCTGGCCTTGCTTATAACAGGCATTTGACAACAATTCAGAAACCTTAGCCTCCAAGTGGAAACCAAAATCAAAATGATGTACCCGCATGAAAAGACAGAAGGAAAAAGCAGATACGGAAAGCAATACAAGTTCATTGCGCAGCATTTTCAGGAGGCCTATAACAGATATGGGGAATCAGTAAGTGCACATATACCATAAGACAGACCCAGTAACGATGTTCAAAGGGTGACGGAGCACCAACCAACGTTCACCCAAATGAACTGAGGAAGAATACAAGTGCGAGAGTGAACCACCACCAGAGAACACCATACCCATCCAAAGAGCTCAGTACTTTCAAGGACGAGTATGAAGTGATATGCGAGATGCTAGAAGACATAGTAGAAGTGATTAGAATTGAGGTGAGTGTCAGCAAGCTACATACAGTGTACTGATACAGCAAAGATGAGATGACATCTACCCAAAGAATATGAATACATATCAACATATACAATATCACTTCCATTTCATCATCAAGCCGGGGTTGCGCCTTTTGGAGGTTTTGTATTGAACATTTGAGCATGCACAAAGGCTCATCATGACCAACTGGATGCCCAAAACATCTGTGTGCTACTGTTCCTAGGGGATTGGAAAGGAGGTGATTTGATTCTGTACGAGCCAGGACTATGATTCACGGTGAGCAGAGGGTAGTCTCTTGTAAACAGACTATACACGATCACGATGGTCTTGTTATGTGATGTGTATGAAGCAGAGGGGACATTCTGATGTTTCCATCTGCCAAGATCACACATTTCAACATGCACTATGAAGGCTCAAGACTTACTTTGGTATTCCACACTGACAGAGACGCAAGAGGTGGATAGAGAGTCAAAATGGCTGGGAACAGCACATCAATAACACCAGAACAATAATCAGAGAAGATGAATATGAAGAGAATAGTGACTCAGATGTTAATTAACTTAATACATGATACGATTATAAAGTTGATACCCAGGAATGGATACAAGAATCAAACATAAGACTAAGGAGTGGTAGACAGGCACTTGAGTCACCTCAAAAGCATGTGTGCGGTGCAGAGGAGTGTCAGGGGTCCCATCAGCCTGATGGGACTCAGTAAATAATCGGAAAAACCGTTATTTTTGATTGGGCGCTTAATGGGTGCTTACCAGTCAAGCTCCCTCGGTAAAACAACGATCCTATAAATAGGACTCGTAATTCATACTCGAACCCCCCTTAGTGGGCATAGACAGATTCAATATAGCAATAGCAATAACACAAGGCAGCCGTGGGAAGACACGAGGCGGCCGTGAAAAAACAAGAGGCAGCTGCCAGTGGGAAAACACGAGGCAAAGCACGAGGAACGGTGTCCGGGTCACATGATAGAACTGTAGGCTTTCACGACTCTACCTTACACCCTTACAATTTGCCACTGTTATGGGCAACTATATCCCTGATCCCGAATTACGACTGCTACAACGTCGTCGTGGTGCCCACTTTGGACCAGACGAGCGGCTACACCACGAACTCCAAAATTCCCCACTATTTACACACGATGTTCTTACAAGACTCCCAAACCTCTTTGAACAGCGTGGACTCCTGGGTTCTGTTCTACGGCAAAATCGGGAAGGATTTGCCGCTATGCCTACAGATGAGCGGATCTACATCAACACCAGTGCCCCATCCAGCGCCGTCGTTTGTGGCGTACAAGTTCGTTGACTTCCTGTTGGATATCCTTGAACACGCACTAACAGTCATCAGGGATCTGGAAAGAGCCACACGGTCTCATGCTTATTAGAATGTGGTCTCATTCCAGATGAGCATATTGGGAATTTGCCTGAACCACTCACAGGGATAGTGTGAGTCGAGTCATTGTTATAGTATATCTGATGTTGGCTTCGACTAAGGTTTCACTTTGATGAAGAAAATGGGGATAGACCCTGTGAAGCAGCGTTTCTCAGTATGCCCCACCCGAAACATCCAGTAGCTTCCAATTGTAATGTAACAGTGTTGGTGTCGTGCGTTCAAAATTTTACCAATAATGGATGCATTGACCAGTTGAAACAGGCCAAGCAACCTGAAAACTCGTCGAAAGGTCTATGCTGAACTCCCTAATGTTGACGTACAGCCGTTGTATCTCTCAGAGTCAAATCTTAACTCTAGAAGAATGTTGTCTATGATGGGATGCGACGATATTGAGGTTTGATGCAGTGTTGCTAATGCAGTGCTCATCTATTTGCAGCGTATGCCCTTGTACATCCACACTGCCCTTTCGATCTTGAGACGCATGGGTGAGGACTTTGATTACAAAAGTAAACATTTCAGTATTTAACGAGTAACTTGAATCTGATCTCAATTAAAGCATTCAAGCAGCGCCTTGAAGATGCTGACTTCAATCCAGCACAACGTTCAATGCTCAACATGCGCACGGACCTATTAGATTCCTACTTGAACGAGCAAGCGCCAAGCCTGATTTCCTGGTTCAGTCAGGGCAAGCTCGTTGTCGTTGACCTGAGCGATCCCTTCCTGGATGGTATGATGAATGTCTTATTTATCCTACTCGTTACTGAGACACGTCGGATGTAGGAACGAGTGCCTCAATCATTTTTGATATTGTCCTTGGACTCTTCGTTGAATGGCGACCTCATTCTGGACCGAACCGGAAAATCATTGGTAAGTGGTCCTAACATGAAAGGCTATGCCTGCAATTGACTGTACCAGTGCTAGATGAAGCCCATAAATACCTAACCAACAGCGACAGTGCACGGCTCACAAGGTCGGTTTCATCTCTCATCCGGCAACAGCGGCACTTGGGTATACGTATCATCATTTCGACCCAGGAACCGACGGTTGTACCTGCAACCATTCTCGATCTGACTTCATTCATCATTTGCCACAAATTCTCCTCTCCTTCTTGGTGCTCTCACTTGAAACGCCACGTGAGTCTTCTCGACGGTGGTAACAGCAACACTCAGCAAGAACCTTGGTTTCAAGAGGTGATGCAGCTTCATACTGGCGAGGCTCTTCTGTTTTCATCCAATGCGCTGGGTGTTTCAGAAGAAATATTGCATGGATCAGACACACCTGTTGCATGCGTCGGCGTTGGGTACCTCAAAATCCAAATCAGGCCTCGGATTACTTTTGACGGCGGCACTTCTGTCATGGCTGTCAAGGGCCAAGAGGCGGAGCACTCTGCTCTGTTTCCTGAACTCAGGAGTGCATCAGTGGCAACTGGATTTCCGCCAAAGAAGATGCCACGTGCGCCTTCCAGTACTGAATCGCTGCTGCCTGTCAAAGGCTGGACAGAACGCATTCGAGCAGCAGAAGGCCTTGGTCTCCTTGAGGTGCAACCTGGGAAGATCAGCCTTGGCCGTGCATGGATCAAACTTAAGGACAACCCAATGAAGGTAAAGGAACAACCCTCTGTTCCGTCAAATAATCCCAGTTTGTTGAATGGTCCGTTCTCCTAGTAACACTTTGGCCTCAGCCTCAGCCCTTACTTTTCAGATTCAACTCGATCATACTCACCCGATACAGTTGCTGCTTCTTCCTCCGGTGCATTCTGTGACCTGATCGAGGTCCTCGAACAATTTAAATCTGAAGGTATAACAAGACCTAAACGAAAACCTGTATGTGAGAGACTCTTGACTTTGTATCCTTCTGCCTTTCAAAAAGCAGGAGTTACAAAGTGGAAGAAGTTCCTAGCCGCCGCAGTCGAGCAAGGGTATGTCAAGGTGGGAGGGGGTGCTGACGGGACCGGCATATGGGTTTCGCTTCCGTAACCCGGTTAACTTCAATCGTCAATATCAAATTCTTAGCAGCTGGATATCATTCAAGTTTTGTCTTAGGTCGTATCTCCGCATTTGTATGCGACAGGATTTGACAACTGGTAGATCTTCGATGGAAATTTGTTTCTCGCTTCACAAATCTTAATCTACCTCATTACTGGTGTATAATCTATCTAAAAATCTTGTCTATGGTGCTGCCTGGACACGAACGTCGACTTAATTCAGAGCTTCAGTCACACGCTGAAGCGCTGAAGGTCGAAGACATCTTCAGGGTAGTCGACAAGACTCGGCGCGTGAATATATTCTGCAGCTCAGGTTTTCTATCGCGGTGTCACGTACGTAAGAGCTCCAGTTCTCAAATTGTCACACCCTAATAGTAATACGCTCGAGGTATATGGTGCTGCTTAGCGCAATAGCAGCATAGTGAGGGATAACATGATACACGAAAAGTAAACGAGTGGCGCACTCCTTTGGCTCGTGCTGGGGGTTGCGGTAGCATTGCCGCTCGTGCTGGGGGCTGGGGCTGCGGTAGCATTGCCACCCGGCTGCTGCAAAACCAAGGACTGGATGCTGCACGTAACTTGCCCGTTGCTCACGGTCGAAGTGACGCCACTCGCCTGGAAAGTGGTCTGACTGGAAGATGGTCTATCGCTGCACCAGGAGCTGGACGTGCCGTTGGAGACCTATGCTTCATGTAAGCTATGTACTTAATGTAAACCTGGGGCACATCAGAAACTTACAATAGTAATGTTGGTGAAAGTGAGGGGACCGAAATCCCAGACTTGATCCCATAGCTCAATTTCAAAGGTCGCGTATGGGATGTTGTCTGCTTTCGCAGGGTCTGCGCAGGTTTGTACGTTAATAACTGAAGAGGAAGTGTTAAACCCTTGAGCAACGTACCTATCATTGGAAAGGAGTTCGTTGCCTCCTTGGTGGTCCCAGGGACAGTCAAAGTGATGCTCCAGGTGTCATTCTTCTGCATATTAAACTGCACGTCGTCACCCTCGTCGACACCGAATGCAATGTACTGCACATCCTGCTGACCAGCGGGATCTTCTGTAATGGCGTAGTACCACGTATTGTTGATTAACCATTGCCCGGTGCCGCCGGAGAGCACTGGCTGGAGGACGCCGCCGTAGTTGGGTAGGAAAAGGCCGGGCCAGAGGTAGTAGTACCCTTGGTGTGGGAGATGGGGGACGCGCATGGTACCTGCGAATTGGACTATGTTTTGGCCTTCAGGTACTGTATATACGACGTTGTAGATTTGGGTCGGTGTCTCGGGTAGTGTTGCCGCTTGAGCTTGCACGGTCAGAATGGTCGCCAGTAGGGCGGCCAAAGTCCTGAGTTGCATGATGATGACTGGTGCACAACTGGTGCAGTAGTCTCAAAGGACAGAAGACCTTTAGTCTCTTCTAAGTAGATAGAAACCGCCAGTAACCCATACCGCACGTGACCTTTCCAAATCCAGTCAAAGTCAACATTTTTCATTCGGAATCGTAGCGTATTTTACGATGTATTTTGCCTCAGTGCGAAAATGTGTCTTATTTTGTAGGCAGGTCGGTAGTATAAGTAATTTGGGTCGGGGATAGCGCTGGGGAGACGGTAGGAGACAGTTTGGAACATGAATTCAGTCGAGTTCAATGACTCACAACTGCGCAGCGACCCATTGTCATCATCTCGATCCCTGTTGACCTCCGTGGGCACATCCCGGTCGCTGTCGCGCCCGCAACTCTTCAAGCTTCAAGTGACGGTTCTTCCATGATGCTCTGGGCTCGACAATGTTGTGCTTTAGTCCCCTTTGCAACGTGTTTTAAGACTGTGAGCTGCTTTCTACGTGCTAAACATGTCACTGACGTACCGATTCTGAACCTTTACCAAAATCTTTTCGCTCAGGTCTCTGGCGGCTTGCAATACACATCCACAGCAAAAGTGGTCAGCCCAGGCACGTCTGGTGCCCACGCGCCAACGGCTCGGAACAACAAGGCTCTGAATCCAATATTGTCTAGTGCGGCTGTTTAAAGCTCAGGCTGTCTAAAGTCAGGTGATAGTACTTCGGCAAAGGAAGTAGCGTAAGTCGTTCATTCATTCACAAGTATCAGTCTCAGACGCAAGAAGGATGGTTTCAAGTATGCTATACGTACTGTAAGGTATATACACTAGAGTTGGATGGTAAATGAATGGAAGGTGCCAGAAAGACACCGTGACTAATATTTATCATCGTTTTTATTCCTCACGATACTCGGGCGGCTCATCCCCACCCAGATGTCTCAGTGGCCCGTGTGAAGCAGCAGCCTGAGCCTGAGGGGGGTCCATCCTCGTCGACAAGAAATCGAGCAATTCACTCTCGAATCTCCTGTCTTCAAAAAGCTGACGGATGTCGACGGGAGCCTGGCCCGGGGGTGGGGACGGTATTAGTTGATCCTCCTCATTAATAGTGTTTGAAGCAGAACTAGATGACACTGGTGAACTCGTAGACTCCGAGTCGGGGGAGCTTGGTGCAGCCTTGGAAGGTTTCCCCAAACGTCCGTCGTTCGACCGTGTATTCAAGTTCAAGTTGTCTTCTCGTACATGAGGCCCCCCTTTGACACCCGCGCCAACAACGGCACCTGAATCAACCCCAACTGAAGACATGTCGACGAACATATGGGGACTTGCGAGGAATGGTTGGACGGCATGATCAGAGAAATTTTCGTGAGGGGAGACGAATTGTCTTTTCCTGCAGCGTAGATATAGGATGAGTACAATAGCGAAGACGGTTAGGCCGGCTACAGCAGCAATCACGATTCCTGCTAGAGCCCCACCAGAGGATCCATGAGTCGTTTGCGAGGACGATCTGTTTGTAGAAGAACCTCCATTTGTGGGCCAGCCTGATACCGCGGAGGAAGTAGTCGATGTTGCCCCACCTTGTGAATATTGTGCATTCCAGGACGTCCCTGATGAAAATGGCGTGGATGACGACGTGGATGTGGATGATGTGGACCCATCGGTGGCAACTACAGTGTAGTATCTAGAACAAACACGTCAGAACTTGGGTTTCGGACAACAGGATTCACGAACGGGCAAAATGTGAGCGTGTAGTCAGCGCTATTCCATCCAGGACATGTTTGGTTAGAGAAAAGAGCGTTGTCATTATCGGTAGCTGGACAAAGAATCAGCCAATTAGCCTGAGGGTTTACTGCTGAGTGTACTCACGTCGCACGTAGGCATTTGGACATCCTTGCGCTAACATCGCCCTTTGAGTATGAGGAAGTTTAACAGAGACATGACTATACCGTAGAAATCATAAAACTGTTCACTGTTTTCGCAAGCCAGAGTTGTCCCATTACTTGAGGTCGCCGCTCGGAGATAGCTGGGGCCTGCCAGTGTATAGTCTCAACAATCCATCTCACGTAGAATGATTCAACATACACCATGGATCAAAGTCAGTCGCACATGCTATAGTCGGACAAGCATTGCTCGTTTTTAGTTCAACAGGTAGATTGAAACCATTGATTCTTGTTTTGCGTGCAAAGTCATTGAGCATCGTCTGTATAGACCGGGACTTACATGGATATATCGTAATAGTCCTGCGGGACAAGATTTCTGGCCAACGAGAACTCGACGAGTGTGACTGGTGTCGCTCCCGTGGAAGTACAGTTGATGCCTCCCGAGCCTGCAAAGAGGGATTATAAGAGCCTAAATTCGGTAGTGTAGCGTACATTGCCCGGTCGCACAGTTTCCGTTTGAATCACATTGCTGCCGTGCCCCTAGTCTCATTATTGATTATGCAGAAAAGAAAAGTCTGTCAAGCTTACAGAAGGAACCAATCCAACTATCCGGAATCTGGACAACATTACTCGACTTTGCAGGAGCTTCCCATCCGGTAGGGCCATAGTAGGCTGTTCCAGAGGCGACAGTAGACTGAGTCAGAGCAGGCCAAATCGTGTCATTGCAGTTGTTGTTTATTGTCTGCGGCGGATGTTGCAACCTTATGGACTACTTACTATATGACGCACTTACAAATCTGCGACCTTGAGCTGATACGTGGAGAGGACCGACCGTCCAAAGGATCCAAAGAGTCAGAGGACCTAGTCTGCGGGCAACAAGAAGGAGAGTGAAGAAGAGCATGTCAAGAAAATCATATGTCAACCTCGAAGCAAATTGAAGTAAAAAAGTGCCGAAAGAGTGCCGAACAAGTTGGAGCCAAGGAAGGATGCCATCAGAGAATCTCTGTCGTCTCTCGAGACAGGTTATGGGCCCTGTGTGTTGATCATCCGGCTCAGAGTAATCAGTCTAAAAACGGCATCGACCGTAAAACATCGCCTGGAACAAAGTCAAGCGATTCCACTGGATATTGCATGGTGAAAGTCGCAAATCAACTAGTCACGACTAACTGTGCATTTAGCGCTTAACTTGGGGCCGAAGCGACCCTGTGCTCGTCTCGAATCGACCCATGAAGCAATTAGGTACTCAAAGTCCGAGTCAGGGCTCTTGCTATACTGACTGAATGGAAGAAAAAAATGAACCCAAAATTACGTCACCTGAGCGATTCGAACACTCGCGGTCAAAGACCAACCGCTCTAGCAAGCAATATTAGCAGGCGATCCCGTTAACCACTCCGGCAAAGTGACCTGGTTTCGATTCGCTACAGTAGTCTATATTCAGAAAGAAAAAAATAGAGCGGACAAAAATTTCGTCACCTGAGCGATTCGAACACTCGCGGTCAAAGACCAACCGCTCTAGTAACTATTGTTAGCAGGCGATCCCGTTAACCACTCCGGCAAAGTGACTTGCTTACCTTTCGTACACTAGTCCATATAACCTCATTATTACGCAGCCAAAACTGTGCGTCAGTAAACAAACTATAACGTGCCAATTGTATTCTCTTACTTGTACCACCATGGTTCCGTTCTAGCCTCTAGCTCGCCGACGTCAGGCACTATCGAGGCTGAAGCGCTGAAGTCGCAAGCGGTCCTATTGATCTCTCTTGAGGCGGATGTAAGCTCATGCGCCTTTGCACTAAATTCTTCGAGGACCAACTAGCCAAACGCCAACTTACTGTTATAGAGCTTGGCCTTGTATCCGCAGAGCGCTACAAAGAAGTACAAAGAGCTCCAGACCAGTCACGATCCGCGTAAGAATTCATTTGATATCACTTTAGTAGTTCGTTGCCTTTGCCTCCGTCTCCGCCTCCCTCAGTCCCGTTAGTGATGACCCAGGACAACACTGATCAGATGCATGCCACGTTTTCCGCTTGGCTTCGAGGACCCGTCTCAGTCTCAGCCATATGCTCAAATGCTTCAGGCCGGAGCGAATGGCGTTCCTTATCCGGGCCATTTTCATCTTAGTTGTGGGAATCCTCAGCCACTAAACGGCCCTCAACCACCGATGGCAGGATATGGTTTCTCTCCACATAGGCCATATGCATATGCTCATCAAGGTCCTGTTTGCTATTCGCTCATTCATACCTGTATTTCGCGGAAAGGACGAACCCTGCGTCGTAATCTCGTCTTGTGTGTGTAGTGGCAGGATGGTAAGCGTCCAGTCCTCTTCGTTGGCCGCAGCGGATGCTTACATTGTCCCAATGGCACCGTCAACAGATTCAAAGGGAGACAAACACAAAGGCAAAGTAGAATAACAAACACCGTCCCTAAGGAAACATCAGCACCCATCCCATTGAATCCCTTTCACCAAGAAGGACCCGTCCCGTCCCGATCAGTCCAAAGAACGCTCGGACCTGGATCTTCGACTTTATAAACCCCTTCCTCTTGGCAGCATCCCCGCAACCATGAACAACCCCGTCTCAAACTTTAGCCACCAGTCGCAGCAGTCGCAGAAGCGTGAACCTCCGTACACCAAGATCCCATTCGACTTTGATTCCGCAACAGAATCTGGGCCCGGAACTGAAACTGCGCCACCTACCCAGAGTCGATCCGCCCCGTATTTCGCTTCTCGATGTACTCCTCCTCATGAGCGCAATTCCATTTATGGGAGAGAAGATTCGAATCTAAGCAGTGTACCAGTGCGTGCCCCACCTCCCTCTCCAATCGACGTCAGTTACATCGTCGTACGGTATACTGTGCCCATAAAGTGTCTTGTTAACGAGAACGTGGAAAGAAGGCGCGGTATACTCCGTGGGTTGTTGGAGCGTTGTATACTGCGCAAGTCGTCGATTTCGAAATAAATATCCCAGTATTGCATGTAGCAAATGGTATAGCGATTCAAAGTGAAAATTGTTACTTCGTGGCGGGAACATAGTGGTACACTCGTCCATACAACAAATTCATTGTTGTTTCACCCGTTGCGACTCATACACCTTTCTCTTCTTCCTAATCTCTCCCGTTATAACCTTGACCTTCATCCCATCCCACATCAAATGCCATGCACTGATCAGAACAGAATGCGGCATGAAACCCAACACTGCTCTATATCCACACCCAACTCGCTTTAACGAAGCCTTTGCAAACGTTTTGGAATCTGGCGTAAAGAAACCCTGCGGGACCTCGTGCGATCCAGAAACTACTTCCCCAACTTGTATGAACAGGACTTCCACGTCCTGATTATCGGCATGCATTTCGGCGGAGAGCGATTCGGAAAAGGACTGGTTGTAGCCCTTGGAGCCCGCATATATCGTCAGGTAAGGCGGACCAGTGACAGCGCTCAAAGAGCCGATATTGATAATCAAAGAAGGCTGGTTACGTTTGAGCAGGGGAAGTAGTCTCTGTGTGAGATGGGTAGGGAAGCGTAAGTTCATGTTGATATTGGCATCAAGACTATCCGCAGTATACTCCTCCAACGATCTATACGTTGCACCTCCCACATGACCACCAACATTGTTAACAAGCACTGTAAGGTTGCGATCTCCAACCACCTTTACAACAGATGCTTCAGCTCCAAGTATAGATGCGTCAGCGACAGCAATTTCAATTTCACGGCTGGGAAAAACGGAAAGCAAGTCTGATTTCACTTTTGAGAGTTTAACCTCATTGCGTCCGTGAAGGATGACATTGAAGCCACCAGCGAGCAGCTCATGGGCAAATTCTTTGCCTATTCCATCGGAAGCACCTGTGACGAGGGCCCAGGCTATGGTTTGGCCATGTAAATAGCGGGGAAGGCTTGACGGGCGAATGTACAGCCAGACCCAGAAGATGAAACGGATTAGGAGGCAGAGCACTGTGATAGTGCTGAAAATCGACAGGCCGGCTTGGAATTGCTCAGGAAGTGTCATTGCGACGGTGTATGGGACCAAGTCGCGAGTTCCCACTGATCAAATTAAAGCTGTCAAGGTGGTGTCATAGACACGACCACGTGATACGCGTATCGGTAGGCCGGGATAACATGTGACAGCACCTATCCTTTCATCTGCATGTTCTATTCTTTCAAGTTCGACTTCCATTTACAATGCTGACCGAAAGAGACGGGCACGAGGATACGCTCGGACCGTGCTGACGGCGGCCCATCTAAAATTGGTAAGCGCCTAAGGTGCCGACTCAGCGCGATAGTGATGAATCCGTAGCACAGTGGCGCCGCGGTTCGGACTGATGATTTGTCCTGAAAAGCTTTTCAGAGTGGTGTCAGTACGGCTTATAGGTTTCACCACGATGAGTTGATGTACTTTTTTGGAGTTGATCAAGCTCGATCAAGCTCGATCAAGCTATCAAGCCACAAGCGCTCGCCAGGAATGACCCGGCAGCATCGGATAAGATGGTTGCTAGGTATTTGCAGTGGCAAATCCATTCAATAAACTCTCAATCTTTTGAGAACCCACCCGACGGCATAATTTGGTCATTCAAATAATTGTACAGCGAGTCCACCATCTGTATACAATACAAATATTCACTATCAGGCACGGTCGCTAGTGAGATTTTCCAACTTGGGGAATTTGATAACCCCGTCAATGCTGTTCAGCTTGAAGCTGCCACTTTAAGACGCTAATACTAACAACAAAAACTCAAATACATTTCTGATGCTAACGCCTAAATCACGATAGATATAAGTACCTCACGATCTCTATGCTTTTTGAGTGTTCCATCTCACAACATCATCTCACTTTTGGTTCTTACTCAAGCTTGCTCAGTATGACTGTTGCTGCAACACCTGGCAATACGCAATTTTTCATTCAGCTATTTAGTTTTACATTGATACTTCTGCATAGCCTTGGTGTTTTCATTGAAGTAGTGATCGTCACTTCGATGTAAGCATTTCTTTTTGTTCAGCCTGAGTACATCCCACAATTCTAACTGCTCTGACAGACTTTATGGTGGTAAGAATATAACGGCCATTTCGTTCATTATCAACCCTTTGTACTCCCAGCTGGAATGCTTCAAGGCTGGTTCTATTTCCGAAAATATAAACATACGGACCGATGGTTCATACAAACTTTGGCAAGTTTCCATTCTTTCAATATTGGTCACTAAATGGATTCTAGGTTGCCTTTGTGCTGATATGCGATACCGTGGAACAGGTTCTTAATTATGGTGAGTTCAAAATCCAGAGGCTCATCGAGTCATAGATGAAGTTGAACTTATATACTAATATAGTGGCTTTCTACCAATACGTGATGACACGTGCGTAACCGGATGCGATTCTATCAGCTTACATGATGGATACATCAGCAGCGACCACGGAGAAGTCTGTCCTTCAGTATGTTCTTCTTCAACAATATGATTTCATTCAATGAGCCTCCAAGAACATTGATGTTTTCGCTCCTTGCTGGAGAGGCTCTTGCATATGCTATCCAGACTTTCTACTGCTGGCGTGTTTCCATTAGTGAGTGTGATAACAACCCCTCTCGATCATCGTTGTAACTCAGAGTTCCAGTTTCTCAGGGCAAGTTCATTCCAGCGTTCATAGTGAGTGCTAGACAATTTGGATTACTTGCATTTGCTTATCAGTTACAGTGGATATTTTGCACAGCAACAGCAGCAATAGTCACAAGTGCGTTCTATATCTATTACTCAAGCTTTAAAAATTATATACAGCATACAGCATCAAAGGGTTAGCAGATATTCATAGCATGAACTATCATTTGATGGTCCCTCAGTCTCAGGTATTCGTACCTTTTCAATCTTGTTTTGGAAGAAAAACTCGCCCTTGCTGGAGGCAGTATGATTGCTATATCCGATGTCTCGATCACTGTAGCCATGGTCTATTTCTCACACAGGTCAAAGACCGGCTTTAGGGCAACTACAGATATGATCAATCAGCTGGTACACCTCAAACTTTGGAGTCTTTTTTCTTTGATCATTTATTTTAGATCATCTTCACTCTCAATGCAGGAATTCCACCTAGTCTTTGTGCCATTCTCACTGTTGTATTTGTGAGTGATGAAACTTCAGAGTCACATCTGTATAACCTCGCATTAGCTACGCACATTACCTAACACCTTGCTTAATGATGCAATGTATCCCTTGATGCATCGATGTATGTCCAAATCTCCACCTTTCTCTTCTTGTTTTGACAGACTTGAAAGTCTATACAAATTGTCTTCTTGTAACACTCAACTCGAGAAAATATATCCGTGGTGGGAGTACTATTAATGACACTAGCTTCTCACTCCCGGTGATATCTGGTGACTCTCGGGCTGCTACTTTTCCCATTAACAGGGTGCGTATCATACATGTCACTGAACTATAATTCACTATGCTCGAATGTTCAGCAACCTGGAGCAAGGACAGATATTACATTCTGTGCTGATCAATCAATTCACCAGGATGTTCATGCTCAGTCTTCCTTTGAGCCAAGGGGGTACTGGACTGGCAATCCTGTACTGTGGGTAGGGAGGGAGGGTCGCTGCCAGGCCACCAAAAATTTTAGGTGACCCCATGATTTTTGAGGATTTTTGATGCATTTAGCAGGTCAAATAGATTCATTTGCATGCTGAATCCTTAAGGAGATCAATCTGCATGCTCTTTGGGAGTGGCTGAAGCTATAGCAGACTATTGGTTGTGGTCATGTCCCAATAAGGCAAGTTGTTAAAAAATCATCTGAGTTACTTCCAGCAGTCAAATTAGTCTTAATTCAATGCCACAGATAAGTATTCTCAAGTCTGAAACATATCTATTGAGGTGGGACAAGGTGCATACTATTTTTGGAAGTGACCATACCATTTTAGGAAGGTAAAGTCACATGGAGGGAGGGAGGGTTGTCATCCAAGGCCTCAAATTTTTATACAACCCCTGGTACCTCATTGATTTTTTGGCACCCCCTTGCTTTGAGCCTGTGACAGGACACTCACAAAATATGAGCATCCTCAGAAAATAACTCACAACAATCTCTTCGGATACACACCTGCCCTTTTGGGAAGGTCTGCTACTATATTCAAAAAATCGGTTCATTTGTTAGAGACCACTGTATAGACTAAGCGACTTAAGAATTGTATTTTGTATGCTACTTTCGTCTTCTGCCCCCAAGAACACTATGACGGACAGATTTGATCATCCATCCCAATCACAGACTGTTTTAGATGCGCACCCTGATCAACTCCGATCAGATCATGCCAATCACGCGGTTGGACCATCTTTCTATTATTTCCTCTAAGACTAAGATTCCGATGCACAGATCGCAGCAAGAAAGGAGTTACATGCTTCAATTGCCAGTGAAACCCTCGTTAGTCTTTTACAAAGTGCTGAGCATCGGATATATTTGGTGATTATGGATTCTTGGGGGAACTTGGAAGGCGAGAAGAATAGGGTTGGAGCTGTGGATCAAAGGAAATGAAGACCTTCAAGTTGGTTGGACAAATGTAATGGTCAGGCCGTGTAAGTATGATGGAATAACCAATATTCAATACACTATTGACAGGGCTATTCAGGGCTGCCTCCAATGAATGTTTTGAAACATCATCGTGAGATGGGTAGGGAAGCGTAAGTTCACGTTGATATTAGCATCAAGACTGTCCGCAGTATGCTCTTCCAATGAATTATAACATTGCATCTCCTACATGACCACTGACATTGTTAACAAGCATTGTAAGGTCGCGGTCTCCGACCACCTTTACAACAGATGCTTCAGCTCCATGCATCAGCGACAGCAATTTCGATTTCACGGAGCACCTGTGACAAGGGCCCAAGCCATAGTTTGGCCATGTAAATAGCAGGGAAGGCTTGACGGGCGAATATAGAGCCAGCCTGACCCAGAAGATGAAGGTAGAGCACTGTGGCAGTGCTGAAGATCGACAGGCCGGCTTGGAATTGCTCAGAGAGTGTCATTGCGACGTTGTATGGGACCAAGTCGCGATGATTTCCCACTGATCAAATTAAAGTTGTCAAGGTTGGTGTACATCATAGACACGACCACGTGATACATTTATCGACCGCGTCCAAGCAGCCAAAGACATGATTGACAAGGCTGAGGATGACTTGATGACTTGGTTAACAGCGCAGGTAGACATGTTTTCAATAAACTAACAGAGAGTAGGCCCGGCATCAGCGAGATGAGTAAGCCACAATTTACAAAATGCGACTTCCGAGTCACTTCGATTGACGTACAAATCGTTCGCAACACTTTGAACCTAAAATTTCTGGTCTTGTGCAAAGAACGACTACCCTTCCTTCTACTGGACAAGCAAAGCAAAGCAGAATCATCCTGGACATCACTATCACGATCGACATGGCTTGGAAGGTGGCCCGATTCCGAAATCGGAGACATCTTCCACACCGGGTTGCTTAGTTACTTACAACACTGAACGGTTTCCAACCTGGAGGCAGGAATGCATGCAGCATGCTGAGCAAGCGGCTGAGTTGCACCTGCACCTTGAGTAAAGATAAGAGAACTCGGATCCTTTTTTCGAGCATCTGAAACTGATCTTCAAGGTACTGATTCTCAGGCTGGTACAACAAACATGAGGATCGGCACCCGGCACTAGCATCCGATCCTTACTCTATACTTTAGTCATGTTCTCACTGTTAAATCCTAGCTCAGCGAGCCTGCTCGCAACCTGCTCGGCAACCGTACTGTTTTATACCGTATATCTTATTCTATAAATTGTCTAAGCTCTTTATGTACACTTTATCTCAGTTATCAGGCTGCAGATCCATCTATCACTGCCACTGAACCTATCGTTTAAAAACTTAATGTTGTGCTGGAGGATGAGGAGAATGAGACTAAGCACCCTCGGGCCTCCAGCGCTCCATGTGCCAGTGTAACGTACGCCCGGTGTGCGGTCACCTCATCTGGGACGAGACGTTGGGGAAAAGCGCTTACATATACCATACACGGTCTGATGTCCGCTCAGCACGGTTCCATCCACCGACAGCGACGACGATACAGAAAGTTCAGACTCAGAGGGCGAACGCACACCCATTAATATTAATAAGTTTTGTACCGCCCCTTGATGACTCGCTCTCACCTCCGTGTAGCGATGTCACGTCTCTCAGACAGGGTATCATCAAAATGAAGAACGTCGGCACATCTGACTATACTATCTTCATCGTTGGCGAGACGAGTGTTGGCAAGTCCACGGTGCTCGAGTTTATCTATGGTGTGTATGGTGTGACAGATGCACATTTAATCCCGCGCCCGCGTCTAGACGTCCGCGCCCGTGACAACATTGTGATCTCGTGGATATTGTTTCTATACTACTAGTAGGTCATGTACGAGTCATTTGAATATAATTCTGTGTAATAAATGACATGGATTACTGCCAATGGTGAGTTCGAGCACTATGGCGGAGTTCGAAAATGTGACAGGTGACAAGGTTTAAAACATTATCCGCATTGGAGTGAGTCTAGAGTAGTAACAATCATGTCCGTAATGAAAGTATGTGCATCAGGAAAGCAACAACCTAGTTATTGACACGAATGAACTTTGAAAGCCTCAATGAATGTGGATTAAAAGGTAGAATAAGGAATGTTTCGCAAAATGAGTGAGTTCTTGATGTGATGACTAATCAGTGAGCGGAAGAAGAATGAGTTTATACGTCGTATGCCAAGGCCCAGATATAGTACTGGGATCAAAGTAAGATGCGGTACAACAAACCGTGGCGCCGATGACACGCTGAGTCTAGTCTGAGTTCCAGGGTCTTTATGAT
>QLOY01007160.1:0-11648 GCA_003313965.1 Megacollybia marginata
TTTTCCCAGCTCAAATAATTTTTATTCTATTTTTAATGATTTTTGGTGATTTTTGGTGATTTTATTGGATTTATTTACCATTTTATAATAATATAAACAATAAATAACCAAGAATTGCTAAGAATAGCCTTGCCATGATGCCGTGTAGCTGCCTAGGGCCTGGCATGGCCTAAAATTCGGCACTGTCAAGATGCCTACAGGATTTGAAAATGGTTCCTGGGCACTAGTCGGACCATTTGCAAAGGGTCTACAGCATCGGCTGGGGCAGATCCCTTCCGTGTTTCCGCTGGGTCTCCCCAAGTACGTCTGTAGGCTAGTCGATATTCTCTATATGGTGTATTCTCTTTCTATGTGGATCTAGGTGGTAGTTTCATGAGTCCGCGAGCCAGGTCTCTCAATTGGGTGTACTGTTCTTAGCATACCGCCACGGGCGCTTGTATTAGCTTTGAGTCAGATACAATAAGGCAGTACTATCAAGTACTATCTCATTCGTCTCAACTCTGATCTATATTTAGTCTATATGAGTGTTCAGCGGGCGTGTTAGTCCCTTCTGCACTATAGAACACTTCCAGCAGATGGTTGTACCTCTGTGGGAGTCTTTCCCACGTTTATTTAGAGGCTGGTAGCATAGAATCGAAAGATTTCAGGCCTGGGATGAAAACCAGCCTATCAACGCGCAAACTGGTCCTACATGACATTATCTACACAGATGATAGCCTTAGGGAGAGAATTGTTGAGAAGCTGCTATCCCAGGCTTCAACACTGGCCGTGTACGTCCTGGACCCAACCAGGAACCTGTTTGGTGATATCATACGAGAGTCCCTGGGAGGTGGCCTGAGTGAGGTGGAACTACTGGAACAGTGTCATTCAGTGGTTGACCCTTTCATAAGAGACATACCATACCTCAGTCTCTGCTGCCCAGCCAGAGTGAGTGTTGTCTGTGTGAGAGAGGTCTGACTGACTTTTCAGACAATGAATTCAATAGAATTATTGTGAATGCAGTTTGTTTGCTCATGGCGTGCTATCTGAGTGAGTTTCACTCAGTTCTTGTTTATGGTGTCTGGTCTGATGCAGGGAACAGGCGGTCAACATTCTGAACCTCTAACCCTCTCAGCAGATAAGGTAACACTTACCCGGGCAGGTAAAGCTTGTCTGTCTATGACAGTTCGCACCAATGCGCATGTGCTCCTGACAGTCAATGAACGTCAAGAAGTGCTGATAGAATTGGAATGACACCAGCGAGAGTATGAAGATGCTCAAACTGCAGAACAATGGCTACAACATGACCAGGCAGATGAAGATGGTCAAGGAGGCTGGGTGTTCGATTGAATGTCCCCCATGGAGCAAAAACAGTGGGTGTCAATCCTTCTTCAGATGAGAGACTTACCATCTACAGGATCCGCCAGAGTATTTACGCCAAGTCGACGGTGATGCTTCGTTATTTCCATAGGCTCACAGGAGGGGTGTTCTCCCTTACATACACTTGTATGAGTGAGGGTAGACCTGTTGTGGCTACGTACGTGTTTTGTGGATGTTGTATTCCTGGTTGACTTGACTTCAACATCAGCATTTACGAGGGAGAAGATGAGCTTGGTCAAACTGTGGGAGATGTTCATCCTATTGCCTGCAAAGCATTCTTCGCTGCAATGAGCTCACATGCATGAGAAGTGGGGTCACTTCTTTAATATCAGATGTCGATGTGTTTGACAGCTTGCCAGCAGGGAGATACAGTCAGTACGGTGTTGTTGGCTAGGGATGACATTGACAACCATGAGTCAGTGATACCGAGTTCATCCAATCAGACCTACTACCCATCAGCTGCCAATCAGCTAGTTGCTTCGCCACCACCCCCATACTCAACTACTGTGGAACAATCGACCGTCACTGACATTGATTCCCTGACTAATGAGCACAGCTTTAGTGATGATGCACCTATGGGGTCAGTGCAGTGGGTGTAGACAAGGCATTAACTTCTCAAGCTTTGGTGACTGGAGAGTCGACTGGACTGGAACTGATTATTGAGGCACTAGGGAGGTTAGATGAGGAATGTGAAGGAATTCAGTGGGACAGTGGGAGTTGGGTGAAGTGGCAGAGGGTAGTATGGGCTTTGAAACTCACTGGTCACTGGTTACGAGCACGTCGAGTTCCCTAGCCAATGCCCTAGGTGAGGTGCATGTGTCGGAAACGATACTGGCTTCCATCGGTTGTTTGGACAATCAGGGCTTTGTTTTCAGTGGTCTCACCTTTCCAATTCCTGTTGTCAGCAATTCCACTGCCTGCTCCTCAATGTGTACAAGTGAAACTGGGTTGTTACCAGTGGAACGAGACTCACCTGCAGAGACGGTTATTGACTCCACTGCAAGCCAGGTGCCAGCTGTAGATCCCTTGACTGCAGCTGCCAACACTGCAAGCATCAAACGAGGTCGAGACGAAGTAGATCCAGGGCTGATTGTATCAGGGAAACACATACATCAGCCAAGGTTGACCCAAATAACAGTGAGACAGCTCGTAAACCACAGGCAGGAAAGGGCTCCAAACAAAGGGTAAAGCAAGGTCAGTCTGGCTTATATGTGCACGCAGAGTCTGATTCTGTTATAGAGCTATCAGTCAGTGAATATTGAACAGGCGGGATGTACCTTTGATAGTGTTGATACTTCTTTTCTTGTAATGCACTAGGTACCTGTCTCAAAGTTTGAAGTACTGTTCCATAGTCGGACGGTTGAATCTCACAATTGGATTTCCCTTGGCCAGCACAAGTCCAGGTTTTGAAACAAAGAGACGATATCATCACCTGACTGAGATTGAAGTAGCAGTGGCTTGAATAGCCACATAAGTATAATATGAGCTCAAAATTGACTGGGATAGTATGCAGCAATGCTTGAGGGAAGTGAAAGTGTGTGCTAAGCGCTTATGGCATTAGCCATCATTCAGTATGGCTGTGACGCATATTCTGGGGTCTGCATCAATGGACGGATTTCTGTAGGCTCTAAATGAACATATTATAGGCATTATATGTGTACAAATCCTTGAGTGAGCCTCTGAAACTGCTCCAGATCTGTAGCTCGAGGCAACACCCAATAACCCAAGTTCAACTATAGCTAAAACACGAAACAAAGGCATCAGAAAGGAGTCTGTTTCACACTTTTTCACCACCAAAGACAAGGTGTACTTGTAGGACCCAAAACATATTTATAAGCTATCAGTACTTAGATCTTAAATATCTAAGCTATCGGGAGCTTAACATGAGTGCGAGATGGGTACAAAGTGCATGAAGATTAGGTGCCTGATGTCTTGAAGCAGGAGAGTGGTCGTAGTGGAAATGGTGCACGCCATCTGAGGAAGGCAAATATGATTGCATTGGAGCTGAAGAGCATTGTTACTTGGATGCCCCAAGTCTTTATGCAGGAACTCTGCTTAGGGTTTATACGCTCTAGCTCTACCAAGCGCTCAATCGTGGAGAAACCCCTCCACAATGTTGGTAACCTGAAGTCTTCCCTCAACAGGCATGGGCATGTGGTACTCAATACTTACGGTTATGGTATGGAATACCACCAGATTGAGAGAATTGAAGCGCAGCTTTCTTTGGTTGAACGATGCCTGATGGACATTTTAATGGCAGTGATGGGGAATAGTTTGGAAAAGGAGCTGGGGAAAAGAGGGCTGCTATTTCAGCAACATGAGGCTGCAGATTTTGTGTTACATGAGACGTAGACTATTGTACACTTAGGAGAGGAGAGTACTGGATACTGTATCAATGTATGCATGTAATAGACACGAATAAGAGATGGATAATGTGGGAATTTTTTCTTACGTGAGTGAGATGGGGGATAATAGATGCGAATAATACAGTAGTGTGGGATTATACATGTGATAATGCGGGATTATACATGCGATAATGTGGGATTATACACGCAATGACGTGATGATGCGGGATTATACACGTGAGTGAGGGGGATTAATAGACGTGAATATTAGATTATATATTGAGGAGGGGGGATAATACACACGATAATGGGATTATTCAGAACAGTGGTTTATTGGGGGTGTATTTTTTGTGGACTGTAACGACAGATGGGGGATAATACCAGCAGGCTGGAGGATTGTTGTTGGACCTGCAGGAGATTCCAATTTCAGAACATAGTGCGCATTCCTGCATCAATAGTGCATCAGCGACAGATGAAAAGCAGGAATATATACACTGACCCCATTTAAGCAAAATATCCAGAACAGCAACCCTCACTGCAGACGACGGGGCTGCATTGAGCAGATCTTTCATTCAAGATCGCAGCATGGGACTGTCCCACTAGGACCAATGTACAGAATAGAACTCTGAAGTACATTGAGGGCAATGAAGGAGGTGCAGTGGCTGTCAGACCTTGGATTGAGAGGGCATCTTATATACTCAAAAAACTTGCTTCTGTGTCAATCCAAGTAGCTGTGTGCAAGCCTCATGACCTTCTTTTTGTACCTTTGCATGATGCCCAGGAGATACCCAAGGCTAGGCACCAACCTGGTTAATCGGAAGTGATGTTAAGAGGAAAGGTTGCCGTTCTGCCAATGTTCCGCTTCTGATTGCTTATTGAACAAATTGAACTATCGTGAAGGCCAGTATTGTTACACAAAAGCTACAAACCACTGCTAAACATGCAAGTACTCGAAGGAAAGAAAACCAAATTCGGCACTTTTCAATTTGATGTTATGATGTAAGTACATGACATGCCGCCGAGGTCCGAGGCTGCCATGTACAAACCGCCATTGTTTAACTGTCAAGCTTCCAGCTCCATATGATCCAAGCTATTCATTTGATTCATTGACAGTCTGAGTTGCAATGTCTCAGAAGGAATGGAAGCTAGACATGACTCATGATGGAACGTTCCACTGGGACAGAACACACTCCACTGACACCCGTCCAGCCCATATAGTAAGTGTTCAGGAACTCGGAGAAAAGTCAATGCCACTTTCAAAACTTACTGGTAGATGGGGAGGTATTGTAAGGCTCTTGGAATGCCAGGAATATGTTTTGTAACATCTTCCTCAGACACTGAAGGCATTGAGAATTTGGGCTAGTTCAAATTTGAGCAGGTGTATGAGGCAGCAGGTACAATCCTCAGCAAAGAACACCGGAAGGAGATACACTTGAGTCTTCTGAACGTCTTCTGAAGGAAGAGTAGTCAGAAATAAAGTGTAGACCAAGAAGATCATCAACCTACCAGAGGGTATACTGTGCCAGCCTCCCGGATCAAAATGTACAGTTTTGTTATTCAGCTCTTCCGCAGCTGGTCAAGGTGGAGATGCAACATATTGGGTGATTATCGAGCGGTTAGCAGGGTGCCCAGGACACCATTGTATCGCTGGGACGAGCAGCTCTTCAACAAAGCTGAAATCACTGGCAAAGGTAGCCAAACAAAAATGCTGTTTGACTGAATCCAGATTTCCAGGGCACTTACCATCAATTACTTCAGCAGAGACAAATTCCATCTCATACGACAGAGAAAGATCCACAGAAGGGTTAGCAGAGTAATGTCAGCCTTGCATCAGATCGCATAGCTTTGTTTGCTTCAGAAACGGGTTAATAGATGTATTTGAAGTGGATTATGACACAGACCAGGCGTTGGGTCAGAATTTCCACCCAGGCAGCATGGAGGCAAGCTGAGGAGGAACAGCAGGATGCGATGCATTTGAGTGTTATAAACATCATCTGTGAAATTCATGGTGTAGAGCGATTTATGAACAACTTACCAAACTTGGAGTGTTAGTACATAATGGAGCAAAGGCAGCACCATACGCAGCGGAACATAGAGGAAGTGGCAGATAATCACTAGTACTTGTGTAAGGCAACCTGTTTGCTATGTGTAAGGATCAACAAAGACGAAATGAGAGCCTGAGGGAGGATTGCAAGAGAATTGGCCCGATCAGGATGTGAATGCAGTGTGATGTAAGTGAGGCTGACGAGTCTCATCATACCCATTAAGTCGGACAGACAGTCAATACATATTGAACACGGTTTATGGCTTACATCGGTAGGTGGTGATAGTAGGGGATCACGACCATGTGACTCAGGCTGTCACATTGACAGGTTATGAATATATGTTAGAGACGCATCAGGGAGAAACGGACCTAGTCTCCAGCTGTCAGTTTGTTGAATTCTGCAGCAGTACATTGACAGCGAATGTTGGAATCAATAATTTGGATTCTGACTTCCAGGAAACTTCTGGGATGGCCTTGGTTCAGGATACTGAATACTTACTTACCACAGTCGATTTACCTTGAATGGACAAGCAAGTGGTGCAAATCCTTGAAAAAGTGACTCGGACCTGTAGTCTCGGAACTGTAGAAGAACCGCAATGAAAGCAAATAATAGCTTGCAAATAGCAGTAGCGGGAGAACAGTGATGAAGTGGACCTAACCCTGGGCCTTTGGCAGAGTGACAGTAGTAAGCACTGACCAATGACCATAGTCTGTTACCCCATACAGTATATGGTACCATACCCATATTGCATACTGTTTGAGATTTGGATAGGTACGGCTGTATGATTTCAAGCACTAGGCACAGGGATGGCACAGTGGCTCGCTTTGTCCAGTGACATATGCCACTGGTCTTTTATGAGTGATAATCAATCCTGCTCAAACCAAACAAGACTTGAATTAATGATGGAACACCTGTTTCCATCCCATCATGTTAGGCCCATTTTACCCTAGGACCTCAGCACCTCAAGGGCAGCCAGAAAACAGGAAGCTTAACAGCAGTGTAACAGCAGGGGAACATAATATCAGTAGTACCTATAGTAGGTCCCCCGTTTAGGCTTCATACCACTTGTTCTCTGAGTAGTAACCACTGTATTTCAAACACATAGATGTTACAAAATATTCTGGCTGATAGGGCCTGTATAGTCAGAAACAAGTAATATACCTGGTTGAGTGTTATATTTATTTTCAATGGACACTGGAAGACAGACAATGATTCAGATGAAGGTGTAACCTCTGTTGAAGGAAATTGCATTCCTATGCAGAACAAAGGGGGGCTTTAGGGATTACTGAGCTCCACTTGTACCATTAGTTGAATACAATCCTTACTGTCTCTAGTGGCTCAACAGAACCTCTTTGAATGGGCTTGCTCAGGCTGAATATATGTTTGTTTCTAAGAGGCATTAATGTAAGCAACACCTCTTGGAGTAGTATGGGTTCAAACCTGTTGTATATAAACAGAGGTGTGAATATGTTGGTTCCATTCAGAACACTAATCTCCATCACTGATTTTCCACTTCAGGAGAGGTTTTGACAGCAGCATGACTTGATCTTGATTGGATTCTCTTAGATAGAAATATGAGACAGGATAGAAACAAAGGATTTCCTATCCATTTGTCAGTATCAAGTCAAGAGACATGAGGAATGAGTCAATTACCTTGATCACAGCTGTAGTGTACTTCATTTTGTCAAAGTCGCTACTTGTGAGCCTAGCATCACCACTCAATAAGATAACCTTTGACAGAGGGACAGGACATGTGGCCAAAAAAGCATGTGGGATACCATGATTGTCTGGCAAGGTATGTATGAAGCTGGTATAAGAAGGCTAATGATGACAAGAAGGCAGACATCAACATGAATGATTGCATGTAGTCATGCAACACTACAAAGATGTCTCACCTTATCCAAAGCAGACAGCTCACTCAGTGAGATGAAAGAGAAGAAGACCAGGAAGGCAAGCAGACAGTGACAGTCCAACCTGAAGACCACAGGAGATCCACAGTGTTGTTGTGTGGCAGCAAGTACAGATCTTCAAGTTAAGCATAACCCTAACCATTTGGTTTATGAAAAGAGTACAAAAAGAGGTCAAGTAAAAATGTGTAAGGTATGGTCAACAAGGGTTGACTGGTGTCATCCCACATGTTGACCAGCAGTTGGACCTAGTTGACTCAGTCAACTTGCATTGGCCAGCATTGGTGTTCCATGATAGGATTCTCACTGGGATTGACCAAATGCCATACATGAATGAAGTCTAAATAATGTGTTTCCTTCTAAATTGAGTGAGTAAGGGATAGGGCAGAGAGGATATCCATATGGTAGCAACCCAACTGTTAGCTCAGTGACCAGGCCTGTTTGAGCATAGTGAGGAAAACCTCATCAGAGGGCCTGGTAAAATGCCAAAAATAACTCGCATGTAAAAATTAGTGGCTGTGCTAACTAAAATGGGACATGCTGTCACAGCATCCCCCAATTTCAGATTATGAATTCAAATGCTAGTAAAACTCCATACCTACCACCAGACTTTCTAACATTTTCTAACAGCTGTCCTAGATGGCAGGAGTGAACAACTGTTATTAACTCAGTTAATAACAGGTTAAAAAGTTGCTGTTAGAAAGTCACAACTTTTTCCTGCTACCTTTAGGTAGAGGGCTTTAGAGCCCCCTAATTTAAGGTTTGGTGTGCCATCAGTTTTTGGGTAACTTTTGTTTACATGTAAACAAAGATTCAATACATTTGAACACTGCCATGATGCTTACATGTGGACTGGCTCCACTCTATTCTAACTTCAGTCTGTGTTTTGTTTAAAACCCCTCTTGTCTTGTATCCAAAACCTTTCCTTCCCTCTGACCTCATGCTGTCCATGTCTGTTGCTCATGTGTTCTTCAATGGAAACCTGGTTCCCATTGTTTGCAATGGCTGACTTTCAACTTCTTTTTGTCCTCATCTGTGATTCCATGGCAGACCCTCTCACATCTTGTGCAAATATGTCAATGGTTTTTCATTTGCCCATCTGCTTTCTCTCTCTTTCTCACTCCATAGGCTGTCTGGTGCTCAGCTGTGACTGGATAGATTCTGTTGTGGTTGCTCGATGTGGTGTGTATTCTTATTTTTTCATATAATCTGTGTTTCAAATGGTTTACAGCTTCTGAATGGTGTTGACCCTTACATGCCTTTGCCTGTCCCATTGGAACATCCAATGGGTATGCTTTCTGAACCCTTGTGATTCTGAGGCTTCATCCTCATCTGTCTCATTGTCATCTGCAGTAGTTCTGTTCAGTCTGCACTGCTGGATGCTGTAGAAGTGTTTTACAATAACATTGTAAGGTCTTGGGGGTTGGGTATTTGCTTGTCTTGTTTCTCATATGATACTAATGTTCTACAACATCTTATACAATTGCATGGTCCTTATTGCAGTCAAGATATGTCAATAGACCAGATGCAGTACATTATTCTGTACCTTCATGACGAATGAGACATTATGTGTCTTTACTGAGGCAGCAGGTGTTGCCAGTCCAGACTGGCCCTTGATGTTTATACATGGAGCCCTAGTGCCATGACTGCCTAATTTATTCATCTTGCCTCTGTCCTTTATTCTTGTACTGCTCTTTGTTTCTACGTGTCTTCCATGAATATACACCCTCTACAATTGAAATCCAGACTCTGGAAGAACCCTTAATTGGAGCCCACAATGGCAGTGATGTCAGGTCCTCCCTTGATTTCTTCTTTGCTTTCATCTGTTCCGATTGCTCAAATAAAATGCTGGGCAAGAGCTGCAACCATTCCTCAACTTTGGTCAACAATAGAAGCTATTCTGTTGATTCTTCCCTCACTTCCACAAACCTTCCTTGCATCACTCTCTTCAACAAATTTGCAATGCACTCTTGGATAGGGGCCTGTCTTAGGTGTGGGTAGAAAACAATGACAGTGCTGAATATCAGGTGTAGATGGAGCAACTGCAGAAATACAACAGGAAGGAGGTTTTAAGGCATTAGTGAGAATGGTGGTAAGAGGTCCGCTTAGTTACAGATTAGAAGACTAATAGAAAAGTAGGTAGAGTACCTTTAGAAGAGGGAAAAGGTACTGTATTTTCAGCAGTCAGGTCTTACAAAAACTTGGTCCAGGTGAAGGTGTGGGCCACAAATGTAGCTGAAAATTGCTCATCGCAGTATGATGATGGATTGCAGCAGGAGGTTGCGAAAACCTGAGGTCTAATGGCAGCAAAAAGTCCCTAGAAGACAACCACGAAGGGTGTTGAGGCATATAGGGAGCAGTTACTGATGGTAGAGGCTGGTCCATTAAGACAGAATGAGCCCATTCCAGGTAGTGATTTGTTTGGACAACATGTACCACAGTGTGTCATCCTATTTGCCATCTGAAATGCATGGTTGGACAGCTTGCATACACAGGAGTAGGCTATATATGATTATTTTAGCTGAATTCACAGCATGTCCCATTTTAGTTAGCACAGCCACTAATTTTTACATGCGAGTTATTTTCAGGCCCTCTGACAAGATTTTCCTCACTTCCTCGGATGGGCCTGGTTACGAGGCTACCCAGCCGTGTATATTCTCAACATCGCTTTGGAGCTCTTGTATTCGAATGGTGGCCTCAGTTTTATCAGCAGCCACATTTGCTTCAAACGCTGTGAACCGCGCAGCCAGGGCCTCAAACTCTGCACGAGAAACTGGAGAAGAAGAGGGATCCTCAGGTAGCCTATGCACATAGATGTCCCCGTTTGGCTCTAGTAGCAAGGCCAGTGGCTCAGGGTCTCTAGCTGACCCAAGGAGACCCCTGGACCCTGAGACAGGTTATAGATGTAGGTTAGTTTTGCAAATTGGAGGACGGTCACTTACCTTTGAAATCCCTACCCAATTCTTTCCCAGTAGCAACCTCCCAAGCATCGTGTTTCGTGTTGAGCAATGTAGCAAGACCGTGAAGGTTTAGTGAAGTTGTCTCCATCGACGGTGAGAGCTAAGAGAGAAACAAAGTCATGCATCGGACTTGTTCAGATCTTTCAGGAACTTTCAATGTAATTCTGCTTGTACTTATGCTGAGTAGGTTCCGTCGGATGCCCCTCTGATTTAAACTTCTCTGTAACTGATGCGATTGGGAGCTTGACTTTTTCTTTGGTATTACTAATCAAAAAGAAACAGGCAAACAACTACATCAGATCTCCAAGTCACCCAACAATCATTGGATGCGACGTACGTGGCTTCCTAAATCAATTTAAAATGCGACAAAAACCAAAATATATATCACTCATCTTGAAATACGATTCATTCTTTTGTTATGACATACTTTGTGAGAGGAGCAAACCCTCAGCAATTAGGTCCTTGAAAGGGCCCACGTAAGGAGAATTTTAACCTCAGGCTGCGATGGGTGGACATCGCGCATTCAGGCAATTCCGGGTATTTCTAATGTTCACAAGCAATGGGACATGGCCTTTGTATGGCCTGGAAACAAAATTGAGAGTACAAACTATCCCATGGACTCAATGTTTAGGTAGCACTGCCAAACTTGACTGGAAGGACTTCAAAGCTGTATTAACGAAATGTAACACCTTACACAGTCAGGACACAAAAGACACAGTCACACTGGCTCAACACACTCACCACATTACACACTCGCCCAACACACTCGCCACTGTGTTTGACATTGATGGATCACATGACCTGCTTATTACTGTAAATATAAGTAGCCATGATGTAGACGATTCAGAATATGTAATTTGTTTGCTGAGATAAGCTGAAATGGGCTGGGAAATGAGCAAATAAACATGCCCATATCCAGAAGGTCAGTTGTACAAGAAAGTGAAAATTTGTGGACCTAGGTTTTTTGTGGCTGCGATTTCAACTGTACAGTTGGCAGGAGATGGAAATGCTTTTTTTAGCAAGATATAGACA
>QLOY01007162.1:0-32245 GCA_003313965.1 Megacollybia marginata
GCGCTCTTACAGGAAACCCCGATATGCTTGCCTTTACGGCATTCCGACGTCCTTGCAAGGGTGGATAGTATGTAAGGGCCTTGCTTCGGGAATCGGCGACGGCGTTGCCACGCGTGTCCGATCGCGACTTGGTATGACCTATGACGTCTTCATCGACAAAGTAGCACCGTTACAGCCACCATCCCACTCCCTCTGATGGGAAATATACTCACCTCGATAGTATGCTGCTGTTCGTATCCGCTCTACCGCTTTGGCACTCGCTCAGAGTCACACTTATGCAAACTCAGGTTTCATCCAACCAGGTTCCAGCAACGAATTCGACCACAGCACGACCAACGGTGGAGGAGGCTTTGGAAGAAAGAGCGCTTTAGATCGTGATTTAGCAAAAGAGATGAAAGAGCGATATGTCAAGGATAAGAACGGGATTCATGTAAAGTCGTCTTCGGGGAGCAATTCTCAGGTTATGCAACGATAAGCACCTTTAGAACCATGCACCTACACGCCTTCTTCTTAGGCTATACAGCGGTCAACAAGAGTCCATTAATTTCACGTGCTCCAAACCCCGGCTTCGAATGCCCCATCACGGTCTTGGACCCAATCCACACCCTCTGCAAGGATGGAAGCCGTCTTTGACAACAAAAACAACGTTGTGAACGCTCAAATACGAGCTGTGCACGACAACTCTATAATATACTCTATCCAATCAACATTCACTTGGAGCGGCCGTAAACTGACCGTTCTCAGAGATGCTAATCCCGGACCTGAATCCCAGGCTCGTCGAGAGAATCCTATTGTGGGCGCGATTCATTGGCAGGAAAAGATTATCGAGGTTCATGGTCATAAGAAGAAGTTTGGGGAGGTTAAGAGGCGGGAGGGCAGGTTTTTTAATCGGTATTTCGTTCTCTCTTTTCATGCATGCGGTGTTAATAAGCCCGTGGGTAGGACTAGACAATGGTGTTGGACACCTGGTCGGAAGGAATATGAGGTAGCCTATCATAAAGATGAATGGAAGGTACGTACTAGGTACGCTTCCCTCTAATCCCTCTTTGACACCGTCTAGGCCTCATTAAACAACAACATGATGATTGCAGGTCGTTTCTCAGTTCCCTTCCGTCCTCACTTGTTCACGAAACCCAAACCGACGGTGTTGCATCTCACGCAAACCGCGTTGGCAGAGGATGAGATTTTTTTGATTCTGGTTTTCATTTATTCAGAAGCCAAGAGGCAGGATGAGACGGTAAGGTATCTTCTACTCGGGTGGGTTTGGCTCATGCGGGTTTTTTTAGAATAGTTCGGTTGGAGCGGGATCAGAGGGGTGGTAGTCTTGCTTTTTCTTGTGTTATCACAGTTCAATATCACAAGCCAACACCCAGTGCAGTTACTTATTGTATTCAAAGCGCAACCCGTTATACTCTCCCTGCCGAGGGTTCCTGCTAGTCAACTCAAATGGCTGTCTCGGCCCCGCATATTCACGGTGTTCTCGTTCTTCACTCACGAGCGCTAGCCTTTGCAGCACTGTCCGAACGGTGAATATACTTCCTCGATGGACCAACTCCGCTAATGATTCCATACCATAGATGACCGGGAACCCTACGCCGAGACTTTGATATGTTGCCGGCAGTGGCAGCAAGATCCTTCCATTCGTCTTCTATACCCAGGCTTACTTCCAGGCTTACTTCCTGGTACTCTGGTGGATTGACAAATACCAGACCCTGGCACACTTGCTAGAGACAGATTCCAGCCAGATCTTGAGATTCATGTAGGGGAGGAACCGTTCCAAATTGAACTTCCTCCGGCGGTTTGAACTGTCGCGAACGCAGCTGAGACGAAATGAAGGGAAGCAAAGCATAAGGTCCGCTAAATGAGGGTGGTACGACGGCAAATCACATTCACCTTGCTGTTGATCCGAGTCCTCCATCAGAAAGCCGCCGCGATTAGAACTCGCCGAGAAAAACCGCGCACAACGCGAAGGCTCTACATCGCACTACCAATAGTTGTAGTTGTTAATCCTCCAGTAAGTATGTTCCGGAATCGATATACTTTGTCAGGCTTCAGCACTATGGAATTCTCTCAAAAGAGCATTCAAAATCGTTCTGTAACTCTATGAGAACTGCGAGTACCTGTTGCAGGTTCAGAGGGATCGTGGAACCGTTTGTTTGGAATAGCTTCGAGGTTCGCTTCTGAACGAAAAGAACAGTTATCGGCTTCAACAGAATGGTCCTTGGCACAAAGATCTAGCTCTGACTCTTGTTCGAAAAATGGAAGCCGTGAATGTTAAACAGATGCACCGTATTCCTTGAAGCGCATTCCTTAACTTTGAAGCCACGGTAACGACTGATAATCCGATGATAGTCACCGATACTAAGAATACTGCCTCGTCTTGCTATAAACAATCCACTGCCTTTGAATCCATCATCGCCAGGTCTCGACTTTGATCGTGGTGTTGTAAAACATTACTAATTCGCTTCCACCGATCGCCACAGGACACCATTTTCTCGAGAATATCCTCCATATCCAGTTCCAACTCCACGAGGAAGGGATGGGATCCCCTAATCGCACCCTGCATACGAACGCTAGTCGACTTGACGCCTGTAAGAGGTTGAGCCCGAAGGGAGCAACAATCAGCTTGGATGACTTACCAGACTTGTATTGCAGGACCTCATGGAACGGTTTCGCAAAGAAGGAGAGAATCGGTTGTAGAATCACGATCACGGTCAGCAGCAGCTTGCGCCATTTCCCAGCCACTTGGTGGGCAACTTTCACCAACGACGAAGCGTTGCCGATTTGATGTGCAGAGTTGTTGTGAGCCTTCTCCTGGACACGAATAAGATAACCTCGCGTGTCTTCTACTCTCTTCCTGACTTGATGGCCGGTAGAGGAAAGACGGTTGGAAACCAGTCTGCGCTGAGGGAAGACAGAGGTGGCGCTGGTGTGGAGACTGTAGAAGGAATTTGATACACGATGAACTTCTGGAGCGACTGGGAGCGACTGAAACTGTGAGTAAGCATTCCAAAAGTTTCCTTCACTTACATCCACAATAGCCTCAGGCTGCGATGCACACGACCCGGGGTTCGCAGGGCTGTTTTCGAGAGCTGCTGAGTATAGATGGTACATCTTTTGCCAGGCGATCGTCCTTTTCTTCCAAAGCTCGGCCTCTCTGTCCATAGCAGCCACCATATCCTTGAGGTTCTGTTCGAACCGATCATACAATGAACTGTCTGCATAAAATCAGCTTTGACGAATCTCGAATCTCGAAAATATTCACCTCTTCCTGCGGCCGTCAGCGCCCCAGAGATCTCTTCTTTATGGTCGCTGAGTTTCTTGAGCAACATTCTATGTGCCTCAGACGCCTCGGAATATCTGTTGTACATGCGACTAGCAATGTCACTCAGTTGTTCGCACAACAGCCCTTTGCGCTCTATGTAATCTGGGTTTTTGAAGAAGCGATGCCTGGGATGGAGCCCGTTCCTATTGCCAGTATTGTTCTTGTTAAAGTCGTTCTTCAAGACATGATATAGCCATGGTATAATGGGTTTGACCTCCGTAAATTGAGATTGTATTCGTTCTTGTAGGAGAAGCGAGATGATTGTATCCCGAGTAAAGGAGATTCGCTTGCAGTCATTAGACTCTGACGCGAGGTGAAGAAGGTGTCGCAATGCTGAAGGAAGTGTCCGAGGTTTCAATTTTGATAACTTGCACACCTCGTCCTTCGCAGATGCTGGGATTGTGGTTAGACTAATTCTTGGTGGCTTATGGACGTACGTAGTATTTCCTTTAAGAAGGCGCTTATATTAGGCATCTGGGGTAGTGGATACTAAGCAAGCAAGATACCAAAACCTGGGTGACATACTAACGTCGAGTCTTCGATACCCTTCAGACAGCGCATTGTACTTTTTGTGTCCGCCTCTAACCGTCAACGTATAGCACCCGTAACGTGGGCGCGATTGAAGATGACTCACCAGTCCAATTACCGCTTGACAAGAGAAATTTCATGTGGGAAACAAGCTGCAACAACGCATTAAATGTGCCTTGATCGAAATAAAATATTGATATACTTCTTCACAGAGTTCAACAGCTGCGTCTTCTAGGTTTCGTTGCAGTCCTTCTAACCGTGCTTTCTAGAAAGACCATAACTGAGCGATATTTCAACTTGAAATGGAAGCTTACTTCACACCACTCGACAGTCGAACTAGAGATATCCTTTTTCAAACGTTCGAAATGACTTGATGTAAGCTCGCTGAGAGCAGAACTTATTGCTTGGCCAATCGTCTCAATGCCAGTCTTGGCTGACTTGATACCAGCTTTGACTGATTTAATACAAGCATCACAAGGACTACCATTTAAATCAGCGCATGCTTTGGAAAGACTGAAGCTTACCATCCAGTGTCAGCGCTATGTTCCTCTAGTTCTTGCAAGTGCGCCGACGCATGATCAAGTCCATGCAGCAGATAGGAGTAGCGAATGGAGGAAGTTTGATTCGCGGCTCGCTGGCGAGCTAAAGCCTTCTTCAGGAAATTCAATACGAACTTCACATCGTCCCTTGGGCCTGGTATTGTCATCGATATAGTTGATTTCATGGTACGTCTGCCAGTCTCATTACGTATGCCAAGTGGCACGACAGATTTGGGGCGAATCCGTAGAGTCATGAGGGCGTCAACCGACAGAAAGTGACTGAAATAGAGATGCTGTCAATGCTTGTCCACGGTTTATAAAGAGCCGACCACGTTGCTGCGGTGCGAATAGTTGTTGTAGCCTAGATGCCCAGCTATTGTGTACGGGCCGAGGGTAAATGCGAGAACACGTTGATTGCGGATTATAATTTATTCGACAGATCCAGACCATCCAAGGAGGATGACAAGTGCCGCGGTGTACACGTGCATGCTGTACCTACGACCAAATTTGTCCCTTCGAGGCAGTGTTCCGAATTCGCAGTATTCCATGTTTCTGTGTTGCTGTTGAGACATCGGCGCCACCGTGCCACCGGAGCACTATCTTCATCAGATGTGAGTTTGGCTCGGACGGGTCTAAATACAAGGTAAGTCACACCATCGAACAAGAAAAGCCTAGGCGGATACAATGGGAGTTCTGGGGAACTCGAGAACTAGAGAGTTAAAAGTGCTGAATGTTCCTTGACAATTAATTATAAGGTACGGAAGAGATGCTGTAAATGTATGTGCGCTTAGCACCTCTTTAGCATCCTAGAACTTGAATCACAAACGACGACTGGAAGGGGATTGTCCATTCAAGGGGCCTTGCCAGAACAGCATTCCTTTGTCATTCCCTCCAGGGCACCTGATAAGCAACGATTACTTGCAAGCACCTGGTTTCGAAATGATCAGAGACAGACTGTCAACAAGTAACTTCTGCACCGGGGTTGGACGAATGCGGAAGGGTTGGGGGCAAAGTCACGTTACCTCTGTTCAATGGTCCCAAAACAGTTTTCAAAACAGCTCGTTACGGACACCACCTTTGATGTATTCATATCTTTTTTGCAGTCTGATTATCATCAAGATTGAATGCACGACACTATAAATGGGACGTCGCACAGCACTACGTGTTTCGAAAAGCTGTACGTGGACGTGAGCCTGAAGGCCTGACTGACAGCTTGGACTTGGACTATGACTATGTTTTTCTCTCTCTCGACGTACCCTCTCCAGAACTCAATGGGCGGGCCCATAGAAGAAATGACGAACGATTTTGACAGGCTTGCCAGCGAAGCCTACAGCGCGTTTCGCGTGGACGCAATTGCTCATAAAACCAAAGTTACCATCTCCACTGAGAGCATCGAATCTGTCAAGTCAATGCAAGATAATCTGAATGCGCTAGCTGCAGTGGTTCGTGCTTCAAGAATACCAACGAAAGCGGCTTACCTCCTCCAGGCAACTTTCTTGGCAGCTGTGCAGGCCCAAATAAACACGTATTCTCTCCAACAGAATGACACCCCACTTCGTATTGCTATCAACGCTTTCTACTTTGTCGCACTGTTGCTCGATGTGATGGCAGGCTGTGGCGCATTCGTCACGGCGAGTGTTATTCAACGGCATTATGACCTCCTCGTACGACGTTCTACGCTATTCAAATCGATCGCGCTTGGGATAGACGAGGATATACACCCTAGCTTTCGCTTCATGGATATGATATTCCTCCATGCTTTCCGTCATGCACGGGCTGAATGGGGAAACACACTCCAGAAGATGCAGGCGTTCGAGTCTGCCCTCGACAATGTAATCGGTCCAAGTAATAACCACACGCTTGCGCAATGGGAAATCCGCATCAGTCTGTTCAAATTCCAGAATACGACTGTCGAGCTGTCCAAAGGCAGACGAACTGCTCGTGTAGCGTTCGGCGTTGCATCGTCTTTGTCGAGTATTGCGGCGGTTGGGGTCTTGTGTCTTGTGCTTGGGACATTGTGTTATGTGAAGGATGCGCAGCCCCTCGCTGTCTGGGTGTGTTGCTTTGTGGCTGTAGGAGTGACGCTGCTTTCATTTGGTCTCTTAGTTCAGAGACGATTCTAGCCGGCGTTGTTTCAGATGTGAACGTTGGAAGTCGGTAAGTATTTTGCTTGATGTACACTTTTTAAAACTTCGAAGCCGTAGTAACGACCAATGATGATCATTGCGATATTGAGAATACTACCTGGAGTTGCTCTCCAACTTGGGGGAAGCACTCCAGAGAAATAGATTTCGAAGGTGAGCGTCATCTCGGAGAGAAACAATTGAAGTAAATGAGGCTGCTGTCATTGTTGACGGTTTAAAAAATCAACTGGCTGTAAGGCAGTCGCTACTATAGGAACTTGGACATACAGCTTTCTGTTGTTCACGTAAATGGCCCCATGAGCTATGTAAATAGTCTAGGGTTGATGGCGTTAGGATGCTGTAACTCTTTGTCTTTAAAGGTTAGAGTTGTAGCAAATAAGTAATAAACTGATGATGATCCCTGCGATAATAGCGATGCTAAGGATACTGCATCGTCTAGGCAGCAACCAATCCACCGCTTTTGGATTCATCACCGCTGGGGTCTGACTTTGACCATAGTGTTGTAGATCACGACCAACTTGCTTCCACCGATTGCCACGGGATACCATCTTCTCGAGAATATCCTCCAAATCCAATTCCAACTCCACGAGAAAGGGATGGCATCCTCTCATCGCACCCTGCATACGAGTGCTAGTAGACTTGACGCCTGTGGAAAGAGGTTGAGCGCGAAGGGAACGACAGTGAGCTTAAATGACTTACCAGACTTGTATTGCAGGACCTCCTGGAATGGTTTCGCAAAGAGGGAGAGGATCGGTTGTAGAATGACGATCACGGACAGCAGCAGCTTATTCCATTTCCCAGCCACTTGGCGGGCAACTTTCACCAACGACGAAGCATTGCCAATTTGATGTGCGAAGTTGTTGTGAGCCTTCTCTTGGACACGAATAAGATAACCTCGGGTATCTTCAACTCTCTTCCTGACTTGATGACCAGTAGAGGAAAGACGCTTGGAAACCAGTTCATGCTGAGAGAAGACAGAGGTGGCGCTGGTGTGGAGACTACAGAAAAAGTTCGATACACGATGAACTTCTGGAGCTATTGGGAGCGACTGAAAACTGTGAGTAATCATTCCAGAAGTTTCCTTCACTTACATCCACAATAGTCTTAGGCTGCGATCCACACGACTCGGGGTTCGCAGGGATGTTTTCGAGAGCTGCTGAGTATAGATGGTAATTCTTTCGCCAGGCGATCGTCCTTTTCTTCCAAAACTCGGCCTCTCTGTCCATAGCAGCCACCATATCCTTAAGGCTCTGTTCGAACCGATCATACAATGAGCTATCTGCATAAAATCAGCTTTGACGAATCTCGAATCTCGAAGATATCACCTCTTCCTGCGGCTGTTAGCGCCCCAGAGATCTCTTCCTTATGACTTCTGAATTCCTTGAGCAACATTCTGTGCTCATCGGACGCCTCGCAATATTTGTTGTGTATGTAACTACCAATGCCACTTAGCTGTTCGTACAATAGTGCTTCCTTTCTCCAGTCATCGTCGGTTTGGAAGAGCCAGCTAGCAGTGTCCTTGTCTGCGTTCAAGAGACGATATAGCCACGGTATAATGGGTTTGACCTCCGTAAATTGGCATTGGATTTGTTCTTGCAGCAGAAGCGAAACGATCGTATTCCGGGCAAAGGCGATATGCTTGCAATCAGTGAACTCTGATGACGCGAGGTGAAGAAGGTGCTTCAGTGCTGAAGGAAGGGTACGAGGCTTCGACCTTGATAACGTGGACACCTCATCCTGCAGAGATGCTGGGCTTCAGGTTAGACTAATTCCTGGCAGCTTGTGGACGTACACATTCTTTCCTTTAAAAAGACGCTCATAGCAGGCATCTGGGTAACAGATACTAAGCAAACGAGACCTCAAAACGTGAGTGACATACCAGCGTCGAGTTTTCGATATCCTCCAGATGGCGCATTATACTTTCAGTGTCCGCATCTAACCGCCAACGTATAGCACTCGCAACGTGGATGCGATTGCAGATGACTCACCAGTCCAATTACCGTTTGACGCGAGAAATTTCATGTGAGAAACAAGCTGCAACAACGCGTTAAATGTGCCTTAGCCGAAAAGAACATTGATATACATCTTCACAGAGTTCAACCGTTGCATCTTCGAGGCGTCGTTGCAACCTTCTCGATGGAAAGTAGACTGGAGGAAGTTGATAATACGTTTTTGTAACCTCTTCATACTGTCCGCTGCACGCACTAAGCGATTCAAAAGCTGTCCTGCCCTGTATCATGATTGAATCCAGGCCAGTCCGTAGAGGAATGAGGGCGTCGACTCGATCGACAGAAAGCGACAGAACCTCACTGAACAGTGAAATAAGGATGCTGTCAATGCTTGCCCACGGTTTATAAAGAGCCTATCACGTTACTGCGGTGCGAACAGCTATTGTAGCGTAGATGCACAGCTGTACGGACAGCTTGTCCTCAAGATCATGCGAGATACACGTTGTACGTTAGGTTGTACGTTGATTTGACAGCAGACATATGTTCGATGATGTCAGCGTGCACGTGCACACATGACAACTTTTGTCTTTTCGCATCTGTCAATTGAACAAAAGACCGCTGTAAAGCGAGCTAATGGTCTGCTGGCCTGCTATGAATGCAAACGATTACATTTGCAGTACCTGATAACACCTTCACGGTCTTGCTCTGTCTGAAATGAGCTTAGATGCGACCGTCAAGTGCCCTGTGGCTCCTGTGGTAGGCTACCAATATTATGACTCTGGTTTTCTTGAATTACCGCATAGTACGCCGTCAGCGCGTCTCTGCCTGTATGCTCCCTGGCACGCAGACTGCAGAGGCTGTCTCCAATCTGAATGCATCTAAAACGACTTCAAACTCCGAGTCGCCACCCAACATTGATCAGCTTGTAGACCGTATTCAGCAACTGGAGGATGCTTTGTCTATTTCACACTCGCAATCTCAATCTGAAATTCACCCCCTACTCAGAGAAGAATTGCTGAGAATCAAGTTCAACGCAAAACCTGCTCAAGTTCCTGACAATACGGATAGTTTGATTGCCGCACTCGGTACCTTGAAGATTGGACAACAAGGAGACGCGAGATATTTTGGTCTATCTGCGGGAGATGAGGTCCTCTTTGTTACTTCTGCAGCGATGACTCCAAGTTGCTGACACATATTGTTATGTAGATGTTGTTTCAAGCTGGCGCAGACCGTTTGTCCGACGAAACACAGCTTCCTTTTGCCTCTCTGCAAGGAGTACTCTCAGGATTACCTGACCGGTCGCGCGCAGTAATGCTAGCAGAGATATATCTACATCAAGGTGATCTACTCTACTTTTGGCTTGGACTCGTCCAGAACTTTCAGGTCGCTGGAAGGGATACTTCATTGAGCGACAAGAGCTTTTTGACGAGTTACTTCTCCCGATATACAACTTGCAAGGTCAATCAGAATTCCCTTCTCCTCACAAAGTTGCAGTCTTGTTTTTGGTCCTTGCAATCGGTGCTATGGTTGACCTTGCTATTCCCTATGATAATGATGAAGCCCATCACTATTTTCAGCTTGGACGAGCGGCTTTGTCTTTGACCTCCGTTGTTACTTCACCAGAGATAGCTACTGTGCAAGCACTGTATCTCATGTGTTTCTGTCACCTCCAAGGTAACCGGAGATACAACACCGAGGCTGCTTGGAGTCTGGCGTCATTGGCTCTGAAAAGAGCTCAGAGTCTTGGACTGCGTACGCGCAGAGGCTTGAAGGTTGATCATTGTTTTTTAACGTACCTCAGATCGAGAAAGTCCGCAGTGGAACTTTGGCAAAGAATTGCTGGACCGTCGAAGAACCGTTTTTTGGGATACGTTTCTGATGGAGTCTTCTATTGTCAGTAGTGATTTTGTGGTCTGCCTTATAATTATATCAAACCGACAGAGTCTCTTGCTTGGTCGCCCACCGTCGATTCGGGGATCCTATATCGATTGTCCATTTCCTGAAGATACAGAAGAAACTACAGATGAGAATGGTGTCAAGCAGCCCGGTGGTAAGTTTGAAATAGGTTGTCCGGAACTTAATGACTAGGTATACGCAGCCGACCGGTGGAAGTGGCAGTTTACAAAAGAAGTATATTATTTTCCCCTGCCCATTTCTCACAAGTTACTGAATCCGCAGGTCATGTCTGTCGTTCTCGAGGAGACACTGTCTGTTAGCCTATCCTATTCGAGTGTCATTGTTTTAGATCGCAAACTGCGGGAATTTCGTCTTCCACCAAACCTAACAGTCTCGTTAACCAGCTTTTCAGAAGATGACGATACCACGCCTTACCTGTACATGCGCAAGCATCTGTTAACTCAATTACGAGCGATGAGTTGTACCTTCTGCTGTCCTCCTCTCCTTTGTTCATGCCTTTGTAGCGGGAATATATATTCATCGCCATTTCTTTGCCGAAGTACTACTTCATCATGCTAAAGATCCACTTGGTAGCCCCTACGCGGCTTCGTTCCTGGCTTCCTACAGGGCAGCATCAGTAATCATTGCACTCTATGTTAAGCATTTTGCTCGCTTCGACCCAGAGCTATTATTACGCTGGGCACCGTAAGTAATACAATTTTGTGATGCACGGTCTCATCGTTGTATGTAGCACCTGGACTAGCTGTGAGTACACAAGATAAGCTTGATGATTGCTCGTGGCTGATATGTACCATTCGGTAGTGTTTTCCGCGTCGGTGCGTTTCCTGGGCCCATACAATGACCCATCTTACAAGACACACAGATGATTGTCGGCTGTATCGTTGTACAATGTCCAGATGTGACATTCGCTCCCAAGGCATATATGGAGCTCGGGTTGGCTGTTACCATTTTTGAGAAAGGAGCTGAAGGATCTAGAGCTCGAAGCGCTTTGGTAAGTGATTCGAAATCTAGTTACTTACATGCGTTTGATTGTCTTGGAGAACATTTTGCGCAAATTACTGCAGAAAGCAACGCACGCATTCCATTACCGTCACGAACACGCGTCAAAGACCAGAAACGTTCCAGAGAGCTCTGATATTGGGGAAGAATTGCAAATGTTTGCTGGCCATACCAAAATCCTTGTTAGCAAGCTTCTTTCCAGTCGTCGACTGAACGAGTCGTTCAATGCAAATACTAACATGCAAATGCTCCCTCCTTCATCTGATTTCATGTTTGAATGGTTACGAAGCGGTGACATTGGTGACACTGGTGATGAAGATGTTGCTACACCTGGTTTGAATAGTGAATGGGTTTCCTTCATGCGAGAATCGGGAATGCTTGAAGTTTAGTTAGTGTTTAGATGTCGGTTGTTATGCAAACTAACTCCAGAAAATTACGCTGATCAAGAGCGATTTTGCGGACTTGAGGCCTCTTGTCCTTCTCTTAAGATAGGTTCCAGAACGTAGTTTAGATCAGTTTCGAAAATTAAAACACTAAGCTATTTGAAGCGAGGATGACAACATCGGTGCCTCGCTTATCCGGGAATCTCCGCAAGTCACGAGGGCTGCTTATTTCTGCTTCATCCATCGTCATGTCCTGGCAAAGTACCCCGCCATTGCCTTCCAATCTCGTAGCTGAGCGCTGATCCACTGCACAGGCTACGTAGATACGAACCTCGTCGGAAGCGGTAAAGTCGCGCAAGCAGCGATCATCGGCTTACAAGGCGGTGTCTGGGCTCATTCAAGTGGGTTCAACGTAAGCTCGTCTCTGCTCTTCTCTGCCTCTCGTTAAGTCGCATCGCAGATCTCTCAAGAAGAAGAAAGAGCCCTACTGAAAGCCCACACCAGCATCGATCAAACGCAAGCAAATGGTCTTCGTGTGGGCAGCCAAAAATACTTCACTTTACAGGCCAATCCCAGGAGTGTTTACGGGAAGAAAGCGGTGTGTTTCCAATCCATTGCATCGCACTGAATGCTTACCTGGGACGAAACAGGCAGATGGACTAATACTGGTGAAAACAAAACAGGCGATTCTGGTGGCGGTGTATACTGCACCAACACAAGCTGGGGAAGCCACGAAGATTGTGGAAGATCTGGCCGACTATCTCATTTCGGTGGGGTATTAGTGTACAAGAAGTCGAATGTTGTAGCAATAAATAAATAGTTTTACTTGGACCCGCATTTCGAATCCGAATCCGAATCGGTTTCGAGGTCCATGTCTTCCGAGCCACAGTCGTCGTCGTCTTCGTCTGAAGCTGCTCGACTGCTTTTGGGAAGCACAGGCCTCTTCAGCACATGTCTCAACATCGTAAAGCCCTCTTCTCCTTCCTCGAAATCCCGCTCCTCATCAGGCTCTTCCAAGTTTCCCCGCATCGTCCGTCCACACATACACTTCCCGCTTCCAACTTCGACCGACCCAACCCTGCCAAGAACCATCGAAACCTTTCCTCTCGCAAGATCCCTCTCATACCGCATCTTAATAATCTCCTTCTCCAGAAATTCCTTCTCTTTTCGTAATCTCGCACATTCGGATTCAGAACTTTCAAGTTCCGTTTGGAGGTGTGTTGTTAGACTTGTGAGCGTTTGACTAAGGAGCGTTTTGATTGCTGTTTCCGGTGTCGGCGGAGGACTTGGTGAGCATGATGCAACTTGAAAAGACAGAGGAAGAGGGACTCGAATGTGTCTGAGGAAGGATGTCGTCCAGTGGGTTTCGTCTGACTAGCAGATTTTAGGACCAGCAGAGAAGGACACACAAATACACATACCGCCATGAACACGAGTGGACTGGGCCAAGTGGTCAAAAGCAAACGCCGTGTGGGTAACGTATTTCTTCCGTCCATTGTCTTCCCAATCCATCGTTCGATGCCGCGGCAGAGCCAGAATCGGAGGACAATAAGACGGTGATTGACAGCCTCGTAACTCTTTTTTTGATTCCGTGGGACGTGAGGCGAGTCAACTTGCAGAAATTGGCCGGATACGCAAGTCAGATTACCGTTTTGGGTGCATAAGTAAGTGTATATACACGGCATGGTTTGGGTGAGAGTCCATGATAGATGTCAAAGCGGTGGTCTCGGTGATTATGATGCGCAGAGAGTTTCCTAGGTCAGTAGTTTGACTCTTAAGTGGCGGTTCTTGCGAAAGCAAAGGTCAGAACTTAGATTCTCAAGGAAGGAAACTTTGGTTCTGTTTGGGTTCATGGTACATGTCAAAGCAGCGGTCAATGCTTGAGATAAGGATGGGCAAGAAGCCATCTATAGCAGGAACGCACACGAGGCGGTAAGACAGTGCAAGGCGCGGAGGAAGATGTAGCGTGGGAGAATATCAAACCTTGAGACCAAAAGTCGTCTGTCCCAGTCGAAACAATATCAACGAAACCTACCGTGTACATCTAAGGATAGGATAGGATAAGTATGATGAAATACACACAAGGCCCACTAAGGAACTTGAGGAATCGGGCGAATGAGACAAGGAGAGAAAACATCCCGATGAATTTGAGCGATTTACAAAAAAAAGAATTCTACTTATTCTTTTTGCGAGACCTAACCCTAACTGGAACAATCTGGGACTGTTGGGCAGCAGCGGGGCAGTGTTGATAATGTTGCTCAGATTGTATCTCTTCCTTCGAACCCATTCCCGTGCAATATGGGCATTGATACACCGACTGAGGGTTGTTCTCCTTCACTTTCCGCATGCCTACCCCCTGGAGCTTTGGGCCCGTACCCAATGGCAAGTCACGGGGCCTCTCACGGAACATGAGTGCTCCAAACCCGATAAATTCAACCAGAACTCACTGCGCTAAACCTCTTCGGATCTACGCCACTAAAATGCTCAGCCACATGATGTTGAGTCCGAGTATCTGTTGTTGTGATAAGAAAGTGGCAACTTCGTTCTTGCCGAAAGGGACACGCATAATACGTCACGCCGTTAACGCCGTTACCAAACCAGGCGACCGTTTGTGGTTGTCCTGAGACGGTCAGCACGAGAGCAGGCTGCCAGACGTGTTTCAAGACTGAAATTTAGATAAAAAAGATTCGGAATTACCTTAGGACCTCCCCAAGGCGAGGCTGCTGGATATGAGGTGATTACCAAGGTCAATGAAAAAGTCACAAAACATACTGGCAGTAGGCGTAGCTTTCGAGGATACGATCAGTCAAATGCGCCAAAAAATCATGAGGCAGACGTACAGGTTGACAGCGCAGGTGCACTTGCATGCCCGTGCGGCTGGGCTACAACAATGTCAAGTATGTCGACAAATTATGAGGTGAAACATACAGGTTGAAGGACCAGGTGCTCCTAGATCTGCAGCATACGGGTGTGGCTGGAGGGGCTGGGCAGTCTGGGCTGAAGACAATACGGGATAGATTTTGCTTCGAGGAATACATAGACACACGTACGATGCAGCTGCGTTGTCCCTGCAACAAATCCGTTAATGAAACCTGCTTCGAAAAGGGGAAAGCGTACTATACGAGTGACTAGTATCAGCATAAGGCTGAGACACGTCTGAGATGATAAAAAATCTGCTACAACTTGAAAGAAGATCTGGACATACGTACAAGACGTCTGTCCTGAGAACCCCCCCTGTTGTTGCATTGGCGGCTGCATTGGGGCATGGGCTACAGAAAATTCATTAATGAACCGCTTCGGAAACAGAAAGCATAACGGTACCATATGCATGACCTGATAGAATACAATAATTAGTCGTGGGCACGAGAAAGAATCCTACATACCACTAGCGTCAAACTGAGACGAGTCTAACAATATCATAATCAAACATTCAATGGTATGTCGACAAATTATGAGGTGAAACATACAGGTTGAAGGACCAAGTGCTCCTAGATCTGCAGCATACGGGTATGGCTGGAAGGGCTGGGCTGAAGACAATACGGGATAAATTTCGCTGCGAGGAATACATAGACATACGTACGATGCAACTGCTGCTCCGTTCTCCCTACAACAAATTCGTTAATGAAACCTGCTTCAAAAAGGGGAAAGCGTACCATACGAAGAGTGACCAGTACCAGCGTAAGACTGAGGCGCGCCTGATAATATCATGTATCAATCAAACTCAGGAAAGTTGCAGAGATAAATGTAAAATCACCATACGAAGCCTGAACCCCGTCAGCCGAGGCCTGAGGGTCTAGTGGTATTACATCAGTAGATCACCGATTTGTAAGAGCAACATACGATACTGCTGTGACGGTACATGGGACGCGTCTAAGAATATTGTGATCAGCCAATCGCACATCTAAGGAGTGGCGTACACTGTGGTTGCGGCATAGGCGGTGCCGATGGTGGAGTATCTAGGTCCATACTAGGTAGTATATCACCGATTTGTAAGAGCAACATACAAGGTGGCCAATTTGCAATACCAGGCGGTGGCGTGACAGAGCCTACAACAATTCATGGGCACCAAGTCTATCGCAGAGGAGGAAGCTACCTGTGTCTACACCATGAAATTATTGATCAATATGCCATCAATTTCAACAAGTGGCCGACGTACTTGGCTGCGCGCCTGAAAGCTGATGCTTGTATTTTAGCTGCGTGTCTGAAAGGTGATGCCTATATCAACTCTGCCTTTGAAAAGAGGATAACATACCTGCCGGGACGAGGTCAGTTTAATCCAAGAGTATGTCGACAACTTACTGTCATTAATCACTTCCCCCAAAGCACCTGTTAAACTCGAACTGCTGCGACTGTTCAAGATGAGAGTCGGGGATGTCTGGATTAGGCAGTACTTACCGCTGCAAATCATGAGCACGAACAGCACTTAAACGTGTAGGTTAGTCTACCGACGTGGCGGCCTTGAAAGACCTACCCTGTAGGTAGCGATGCAGCAGAATAAACAAAAGAGAACACCAGTAAGACAGTAGTCTTGATATACATAGTGTTCTTATTTATTTGTATGAAGCGATGAGACCAGCTCTAGAGGAACGGTGGGATGTCGTCGTAGTGGGAGACCAGCTCTTGAAAAAAATTTCCGGAGAAATGGAAACTTTATATTTATGGGCGATTGATAACTCGGTATGCACGGGCAGCAGCACAGCCAAAACGACTGGCACAAACTGACGCAACCTACGCAACCCAAAGTCCAGCCAAGTGGACTTGAAGCATACAACTTTAGATCTGACCGTGCATCAGCGAGAAGGCTGGTGAATCACTGAACAAGACAATGAGAGTCACTGGGACATGTCCATTATTGAAGTTGTCAACAACCTAAATATACCGATGGCCGCGGAGCGTTACACTGCCATCAGGTTTCATCTTGCCGACGCGTTTTTGTTTGTGCATCTCAATGACTTGATCTGCAACCTGTATGAACGGGTTCAGTTTTCCCGGCCCCTCGAAGGACCATGAACTTGGCAATGGAAAGCGATAGGAGTTTTGCCGTTCTGAGGAATTCAGAAAAACATACGGCGTCATGGTAGCTGGATGTCCGGGATCACTAACATCATCTGAGACATGTCTCAAGCTTATGCACAAAACTGATTACATTCAAAGCTTTAGTGGCCTAGGTATTAGCCAGCAGATAGTTGAACTCACAACTTGAGCCTCGAGAGGAAAGGCAGACCCCCACCATATCTTTCTCATACTTCATCCGGATCATCTTTTCAAGAATCTCACTTCGCTCTCGGTTTCAGTGTGAAGATTTGTTACGGCTGAGGCTAAGAGGGGCTTGAGCTGTTTCTGGGTCTGCTGACGGGATCTGGTGCAGTAGCTAGCGTTAGCATTGAGAAGACATACGAACGGACGAACAGAGTGAAATCAAAAGCAACGTCTTTCTCGCAAACCATCTTATTTGATTCCGCGGGATGACTCGTATATTGTTACGGAGCTGAAGCGCCATCTAGCGCCAGCTGACCACTAACCACTAGTTAACCTATGCCATTATATGTCGGGTTTCCGTTTTGATAATCAGTCATGAGGCAGCGGGTCCTTAGTAGGCATCTTGACACTGCGCTTGGAGTGTCGACACCAATAAACACTGGCAGAAGAACCGCGTATAAAGGAGCATTATAGATCCAAGAGTTCTTGGATAACGCCGCAGGCCTGACCAAGGGCATGCGAGACTGTAAACAACCCTAAACATCTCTGCTTGGACTTGCATCCCATTTTGTCAAGTTTCTGCTCATTGCTCAAGTACAAGTGACGGTCTACGAACTTGCCGAATGATGAGGGTGTCCACAAGAATGCATGCGGCTTACGCTTAAGCAGAGCTATCGGTATCGCCAGCCCGAGTTTCAAGGTCAAAACTTTAAAGGTCTTACAGAGGTCTTGCAATGCCAGCGCTATGACTTCGACTTTCCCGACGTGGTTGTTTCTCACTTGGGTTCCCGAGCTCGTCTGCTAGTCTCATAACCAGAGCCTAACTTATCAACCTGTTTCATCCAGATAAACATGCGGTACCCCGCGATACCATATCATTTTCAATACTGGTATATCAGTTGTGGAGCCAACTATCACTGTTGCCTCGTCTCATCATTCTGATTCAACACTACTATGCTATCCTTGCTACGGGCCTATACAACAACCGCATGTTACCGCGCTTCGCGAAGGCTTATGGTACCGGGGTTGAAAGCTCCATCGACTGTTTGTGGTATGTACTCCGTTTTAGAGCTCACCGTTTTGGAGAGACAAGCCTTAGGCATACAATCCGAGGAAGAGGATGCATCGGACAACCTCTTGCTAGCTCCCGAGGCACGAAATTAGGTCAACAGTGGGCCCGATACACCTTTAAGACCAGCAGAGAAGAACACACATACATACATACCGCCATGAACACGAGTGGACTGGGCCAAGTGGGTGGTCGAAAGCAAACACCGTGTGGCCCACGGTGTGGGTAACGTATTGATTCCGTCCATTGTCTTCCCAATCTATCGTTCGGTGCCGCGGCAGAGCCAGAATCGGAGGACAATAAGACGGTGACTGACAGCCTCGTAACTCTTTTCTTTGATTCCGTGGGACGTGAGGCGAGTCAACTCGCAGAAATTGGCCGGATACACAAGTCAGATTACCGTTTTTGGTGCATAAGTGTATATACACGGCATGGTTCACGCAGTTTTGGGTGAGAGTCCATGATAGATGTCAAAGCGGTGGTCTCGGTGATTATGACGCAGAGTTTCCTAGGTAGTAGTTTGACTCTTGAGTGGCGGTTCACGAAAGCAAACTTCAGAACTTAGATTCTCAAGGAAGGAAACTTTGGTTCTGTTTGGGTTCATGGTACATGTCAAAGCAGCGGTCAATGCTTTAAGGATGGGGAAGAAGCTGTCTATAGCAGGAACGCACACGAGGCGGTAGGACAGTGTAGGCGCGGAGGAAGACGTAGTGTGGGAGAATATCAAACCAAAGTCGGATGTCCCAGTCGAAACAATCAACGAAACCTACCGTGTACATCTAGGATATGATGAAATACACACAAGTCCCACTAAGGAACTTGAGGGAATCGGGCAAATGAGACAACATCCCGATGAGTTTGAGCGATTTACAAAAAAAGATTCTACTTCTTTTTGCGAGACCTAATAGTCTTGGACCGTTGGGCAGCAGCGGGGCAGTGTTGGTAGTGTTGCTCAGATTGTAACTCTTCCGCCGAACCCACTCCACTGCAATCCGGGCATTGATACACCGCCCGCGGCCGGCCATTACCACTTCCCACCAATTTCCGCATTCCTATCCCCTTCAGCTTCGTTGCAGTTAAGTCGAGGGGCTTCTGACGGAACATGAGTGTTTCAAATCCGATAAATTCAAGCGGAACCCACATTGCTTGTCGTGGGCGTAGTTCTGCCATGATAATGGTCAATCATATGACGTTCAGTCTGAGCGTCTATTGTTGTGAAAAGAAAGTGGCAACTTCGTTCATGCCGAAAGGGACATTCATAATACGTCACGCCGTCAAGGCCATTACCAAACCAGGGCAGAGAGACGGTTTGTGGATTTCCAACAAGGTAGGGCATTGTGAGAGCAGGCTGTCAGACGTGTTTCAAGACTGAAATTCAACTCAAAGAGTACCGAATTACCTTGGGACCTCCCCAAGGCGAGGCTGCTGGAACTGCAGGACCAGGGGCTGAACTAAAAGTCAGAAACATACCGCCAGTAGGCGTAGCTTCCGAGGATACAATCAATCAAATGCGCCAACAAATCATGAGGCAGACGTACAGGTTGACGGCACAGGTGCACTTGCATGCCCGTGCGACTGGGAGGGCTGGGCTACAACAATGTCAAGTATGTCGACAAATTATGAGGTGAAACATACAGGTTGAAGGAGCAGGTGCTCTCGGATCTGCAACATACGGGCGTGGCTGGAGGGGCTGGGCAGCCTGGGCTGAAGACAATACGGGATAGATTTTGCTTCGAGGAATACATAGACAGACGTACGATGCAGCTGCGTTGTCCCTATAACAAATTCGTTAACGAAACCTGCTTCAAAAGGGGGAAGCGTACCAGACAAAGAGTGACTAGTACCAGCATAAGGCTGAGACGCGTCTGAGATGATGAAAAAATTTGCAACAAAGATCTGGACATACGTACAAGACGACTGTCCTGAGAACCCCTGCCCCTGTTGTTGCGTTGGCGGCTGCATTTGGGCATGGGCTACAGAAATTTCATTAATGAACCGCTTCGGAAACGGAAAAGCATAACAGTACCATATGCATATCCTAATAGAATACAATAATCAGTCATGGGCACGAGAAAAAATCCTACATACCACTGGCGTCAAACTGAGTTTGAGGCTGATACGAGTCTAACAATATCATGACCAAACATTCAATGAATCTGAAAAGTGGCATACGTGGTTGCAGCATCGCAGGGGGCGCAGCGAGTGGCTGGCCTGTCATGTATCCGTCAAACCCAAGAAAGTTGCAAAGAGATAGATGTAAATTCACCATACGAAGCCTGATGGTCTAAGTGGTATTACATTCAGTGAATCACCGACTTGTAACAACAACATACAGGTTTGATACTGCTGCTGCGCGTCTAAGAATATCATGATTAACCAATCGCACATCTAAAGAGTGGCGTACACTGTGGTTGCGGCGGCATTGCAGGCGGTGCCGATGGTGGAGTATCTAGGTCCATACTTAGTATCATATCGCCGATTTGTAAGAGCAACATACAAGGCAGAGTACTCCGATGCCCAGGCGGTGGCGGGACAGAGCCTACAACAACTCATGGGCACCAAGTCTATCGCAGAGGAGGAAGCTACCTGTGTCTATACCATGAAATTATTGATCAATATGCCATCAATTTCAACAAGTGTCCGACGTACTTGGCTGCGTGCCTGAAAGCTGATGCCTGTATCCTGGCTGCGTGTCTAAAAGATGATGCCTGTATTAACTCTGCCTTTGAAAAGAGGATAACATACCTGCCGGGACGAGGTCAGTTTGTTCCAAGAGTGTGTCGACAACTTACTTTCATTAATCACTTCCCCCAAAGCACCTGTTAAACTTGAACTGCTGCGACTGTTCAAGATGAGAGTCGGGGATGTCTGGATTATCAGGCAGTACTTACCGCTGCAAATCCTGAGCACGAACAGCACTTAAATGTGTAGGTTAGTCTACCGACGTGGCGGCCTTGAAAGACCTACCCTGTAGGTAGCGATGCAGCAGAATAAACAAAAGAGAACACCAGTAAGACAGTAGTCTTGATATACATAGTGTCCTTATTTATTTGTATGAAGCGATGAGACCAGCTCTAGAGGAACGGTGGGATGTCGTCGTAGTGGGAGACCAGCTCTTGAAAAAAAATTCCGGAGAAATGGAAACTTTATATTTATGGGCGATTGATAACTCGGTATGCACGGGCAGCAGCACAGCCAAAACGACTGGCACAAACTGACGCAACCTACGCAACCCCAAGTCCAGCCAAGTGGACTTGAAGCATACAACTTTAGATCTGACCGTGCATCAGCGAGAAGGCTGGTGAATCACTGAACAAGACAATGGGAGTCACTGGGACATGTCCATTATTGAAGTTGTCAACAACCTAAATATACCGACGGCCGCGGAGCGTTACACTGCCATCAGGTTTCATCTTGCCGACGCGTTTTTGTTTGTGCATCTCAATGACTTGATCTGCAACCTGTACGAACGGGTTCAGTTTTCCCGGCCCCTCGAAGGACCATGAGCTTGGCAATGGAAAGCGATAGGAGTTTTGCCGTTGAGGAATTCAGAAAAACATACGGCGTCATGGTAGCTGGATGTCCGGGATCACTAACATCATCTGAGACATGTCTCAAGCTTATGCACAAAACTGATTACATTCAAAGCTTTAGTGGCCTAGGTATTAGCCAGCAGATAGTTGAACTCACAACTTGAGCCTCGAGAGGAAAGGCAGACCCCCACTAGATCTTTCTCATACTTCATCCGGATCATCTTTTCAAGAATCTCACTTTGCTCTCGGTTTCAGTGTGAAGATTTGTTACGGGTGAGGCTAAGAGGGGCTTGAGCTGTTTCTGGGTCTGCTGACGGGATCTAGTGCAGTAGCTAGCGTTAGCATTGAGAAGACATACGAACGAACGAACAGAGTGGAATTAAAAGCGGCAACGTCTTTCTGGATTCTGTGGGATGACTCGGATATCGTTACGGAGCTGAAGCGCCAACTAGCGTCAACTGACCACTAACCACTAGTTAACCTATGTGAATTGTTATATGTCGGGTTTCCGTTTTAGGTATCAGTCCTGAGGCAGCGGGCGAGACAGTGTCCTTGGTAGGCATCTTGATACTGCCCTTGGAGTGTCAACACCAATAAACACTGGCAGAAGAACCGTACGTCAAGGAGCATTACGGATCCAAGAGTTCATGGATAACGCTGCAGGCCTGACCAAGCGTTGAAGAGCATGGTCTAAAACGCGAAGCTGTAAACAAACCTAAACATCTCTGCTTGGACTTGCATCCCATTTTGTCAAGTTTCTGCTCATTGCTCAAGTACAAGTGACGGTCTACGAACTTGCCGAATGATGGTGTCCACAAGAATGCATACGGCTTACGCTTAAGCAGAGCTATCGGTATCGCCAGCCCGAGTTTCAAAGGTCTAAACTTTAAAGGTCTTACAACGGGTCTTGCAATGCCAGCGCTATGACTTCGACTTTCCCGACGCTGGTTACTTCTCACTTGGGTTTCTGAGCTCGTCTGCTAGTCTCATAACCAGAGCCTAACTTATCAACCTGTTTCATCCAGATGAACATGCGGTACCTAGCGATACCATATCATTTTCAGTACTGGTATATCAGTTGTGGAGCCAACTATCACCGTTGCCTCGTCTCATCATTTTCTGATTCAAAGCTACTATGCTATCCTTGCTACCCATGTTACCGCTTCGCGAAGGCTTACGGTACCAGGGTCTTGAAAACTTCCATCGACTGCTTGTGGTATGTACTCCGTTTCAGAGCTCACCGTTTTGGGAGAGAAAAGCCTTCAGCATACACGTCCGAGGAAGAGAACCTGCTGGAAACCATCAAAACGTAAGCTCCCTCTCATACCTCATCTTAATAACCTCCTCCTCCTTTCGTAACCTCGTACATTCAGATTCAGAGCTTTCAAGCTCCGTTTGGAGGTGTGTTGTTAGACTTGTGAGCGTTTGACTAAGGAGCGATTTAATTGCAGCTTCCGGTGTCGATGGAGGACTTGTTGAGCATGATGAAACTTGAAAAGACAGAGGAAGAGGGACTCGAATGTGTCTGAGGAGGGATGTCGTCCAGTGCGTTTCGTCCGACTAGCAGCTTTTAGGACCAGCAGAGAAGGACACACATACATACCGCCATGAACACGAGTGGACTGGACCAAGTGGTCAAAAGCAAACACCATTGTCTTCCCAATCCATCGTTCGGTGCCGCGGCAGAGCCAAAATCGGAGGACAATAAGACGGTGACTGACAGACTCGTAACTCTTTTCTTTGGTTCCGTGGGACGTGAGGCGACTCAACTTGCAGAAATTGGCCGGATACGCAAGTCAGATTACCGTTTTGGGTGCGTAAGTAAGTGTATACACGGCATGGTCCATGCAGTTTTGGGTGAGAGTCCATGATAGATGTCAAAGCGGTGGTCTCGGTGATTGTGACGCGCAGAGAGTTTCCTAGGTCAGTAGTTTGACTCTTAAGTGGCGGTTCACGAAAGTAAAGGTCAGAACTTAGATTCTCAAAGAAGGAAACTTTGGTTCTGTTTGGGTTCATGGTACATGTCAAAGCAGCGGTCAATGCCAGAGATAAGGATGGGCAAGAAGCCATCTATAGCAGGAACGCACACGAGGCGGTAAGACAGTGCAGGCGCGGAGGAAGACGTAGCGTGAGAGAATATGTATCAAACCTTGAGACAAAGTCGGATGTCCCAGTCGAAACGAAAACCTACCGTGTACATCCAGGAGTCGGGCGATTATTGAGACAAGGAGAGAAAACATTCCGATGACTTTGAGTGTTTTACAAAAAAACAATTCTACTTTTTGCGAGACTGCCTGGCCTGGGCCGCGGGGCAGTGTTGGTAATGTTGATCGGATTGTAACTCTTCCTTCAAACCCATTCCCCTACAATCCGGACATTGATACAGCGACCGAGGCTTTTGTCCCGTCTCTGATTTCCGCATGCCTACCCCCTTTAGGTTTGCCTTGTTTAAGTCGACGGGCTTCTGACGGAATATGAGTGCTTCAAATCCGATAAATTCAAGCAGAACCCACAGTGCTCACCGCGTGCGTAACTCTACCATGATAATGGTCAGTCATATGACGTTGAGTGTGAAGCTCTATTGTTGTGATAAGAAAGTGGCAACTTCGTTCTTGCCGAAAGGGACATGCATAATACGTCACGCCGTTAACGCCATTACCAAACCAGGGCAGAGCGACCGCTTGGTGGGGCAACGTCAGCTCGAGAGCAGGCTGTGGGACGTATAATGAAATTCAATTAAAGAAGTACCGAATTACCTTAGGACCTCCCCAAGGCGAAACTGCTGGATATGAAGTGATTACCAAGGTCAATGAAAAAAGTCACAAAACATACTGGCAGTAGGCGTAGCTTCGGATACAATCAGTCAAATGCGCCAACGAATCATGAGGCAGACATACAGGTTGACGGCCCAGGTGCACTTGCCCCGTGCGGCTGGGAGGGCTGGGCTACAACAATGTCAAGTATGTCAACAAATTATGAGGTGAAACATACAGGTTGAAGCTCTTGGATCTGCAGGTGGCTGGAGGGGCTGGGCAGCCTGGGCTGAAGACAACACGGGATAGATTTTGCTTCGAGGAATACATAGACACACGTACGATGCAGCTGCGTTGTCCCTACAACAAATTCGTCAATGAAACCTGCTTCAAAAAGGGGGAAAGCGTACTATACGAAGAGTGACCAGCATAGGGCTGGGACGCGTCTGAGATGATAAAAAACATTGCTAGAAAGAATATCTGAACATACGTACAAGACGTCTGTCCTGGGAGCCCCTGCCCCTGTTGTTGCTGCATTGGGGCATGGCCTACAGAAAATTCATTAGTGAACCGCTTCGGAAACGGAAAAGCATACCGGTACCATATGCATGACCTAAGAATACAATAATTAGTCGTGGGCACGAGAAAGAATCCTACATACCACTAGCGTCAAACTGAGACGAGTCTAATAACATCATAATCAAACATTCAATGGATCTGAAAAGTGGCATACGTGGTGGTTGCAGCATTGCAGGGAGCGCAGCGGGTGGGGAGCCTATCACGTATCAGTCAAATCCAAGAAAGTTGCAAAGAGATAGATGCAAATTCACCATACGAAGCCTGAGCCTGATGGTCTAAGTGGTATTAACATTCAGTGAATTGTCGATTTGTAAGAGCAACATACAATCCTGTTGTGACGGTGGCACATGAGGTGCATACTGCGCGTCTAAGAATATCGTGATCAACCAATCGACAGATCTTAGAAAAAAGAGTGGCGTACACCGTGGTTGCGGCATTGCAGCCTGAGGTGGTGCCGGTGATGAAGCAGGCCCGTCTATGTCCAGTAGTATCATATCACTGATTTATAGAGCAACATACAAGGCAGATGACTCGCAAACCCAGGCGGTGGCGGGAGAAAGTCTATAACAATCCATCATGATTGGCACCAACTCTATCGCAAAAGAAGGAGGAAGCTACCTTGAACTATATCATAAGATCATTAATCAATATGCCATCAATTTGAACAAGCGGTCAACGTACTTAGCGGCGCATCTTAAAGATGAGACCTAGATCAACTCTGCCTTCAGAAAAATCATAACATACTGCTTCTTGTGTCTGCATCATAAAATCATTGATTAATGTGCCATCAATATGAAGCAGTGGCCAACGTACTACTAGGTTGCGGCGTATCTTAAAGACGAGGCCTAGATCAACTCTGCCTGTAGAAAGAGGATAACATACTGTTTTCTGAGCCTGCTGGGACAACTTCAGTTTGATCCAAGAGTATGTCGACCACTTACTAACCTGATCCCCCAAAGCATTCGCTAGACTCCCGCGACTGTTGAAGACGAGCAATGAGAGCCGAGCAGGTCTGGCAATACTTACCGCTGCAAACCACGAACACCAACATTGCTAAAAGATGTAGGTTGGTACCGAGGTAGCGATCTTGAGGAGAAAAGACCTACCCTGTAGGTAGCGAGGCGACAGAGTGAATAAAGGAGAACGCCAGGATAGTTCTGATATACATAGTTGTATGAAGCGATGAGACCAGCTCTAGAGAAATTAATTGAAAAGGTGGATGTCGTCGTAGTGGGAGACCAGCTCTTGAAAAATTTCCGGAGAAATATATGGGCGATTGATAATTCGGTATGCACGGGCAGCAGCACAGCCGAAACGACTGGCACAAACTGACGCAACCCTACGCAACCCCAAGTCGAGCCAAGTGGACTCGAAGCATACAACTTTGGATCTGACAGCGCATGCATCAGCGAGAAGGCTGGTGAATCACTGAACAAGACGAATGGGAGTCAATAACATGTCCATTATGGAAAGCCGGACTGACAAGCTGATGCACCTGTCAAATTGCGTCCTCGGCCCGAGCAGGACCTCGGGAACCCCACCCTCCTCTTATAGTAGTTGTCACGGCGCTTATGACTTGGCGCCTATGTAGTCTAATACGATCGGCGCTCGTCGCCAGGTTAGTTGTAGTTCATAATGAAGGTGTAAATGTTTTCTTCGATTCCTTCATTCAAAGATCCTGAATCCTAGCCCAAACCAAGATCCTGTGTGCTGATGCCAGACTGGTAAAGACGATTTGCTGATTGTCGGGAGAGTTGGGGCGGTTGCCGTTGGTAGTGACAGAGTGATCGTGGCCGGCATACTGATTGGGACCGTCGGAGGCAACGATGATGTGCTTCATAGTCTCGGATAGGAGCCCAGTTTATATTTGCCATTAGAACAAACGAGGACTATCGGTCCGGGAGGAAGTCTAGACACGGCAACGGTGAGCATAACAACAAGCTCTCTGCATGGCAGTTGGTACATCCTGCTGAAGCATTCACAACGGTCTCATCTTCCTTGACAACGTCAGATCCAGATAGAATTGAATGCACTTAGGAGACAGAGGGGGACCAATAATCTGCCCTGTAAAAACATCTGCTTCACCAAGCAGTGAAACCCGCCCGTAAGCACCTGTTCCGAGGAACTTGAAGTCTTTGAACACGATGTTTGAACACGATGGGTATGACATGAAAATGGAGTACGATCACATGACAATCTCAGGTTGACTCCAACGGTCTTGCAGACATTGAAATGGCTTGGTCTAATCATATTGTCGAAATTCTGACATCCTGTGTCCAACAATACCACAACTGAACAACTCTCTTCTCAATTTCTTCTCTGTCTACTGAGTCTAGCGCTTTAGTTTTGCTGTCTTGGTCTGTAGGCGCTACTGCTGTCACCGGCCATGAACGCTTCCTGAACCGACACCCTGAGAACCGGACGAATTAGACCCTCGATGGCAGTAAACCGTTATCTCCGATCATGAACATGATTGAAGTACTAGTCTGGACTCTACTGAGATGAAAGCTTCCCATTAACGGTACGTACCTTATCACCTGAACGCCCTTCATGATCAATGAAAATAACTTGAATGTTTGTTGATGACAATACAGGCATCATGCCGTCTGCAACGATCCTCCTCCGCTGCTTTACAGGCACAATCCTTCCCTTCGAGGTAGACCTCAACGCCAAAGTAGCCAACGTCAAATGCGAGATTGTCAAAGCTACTTTCCGTCGGGCATCAATTGAACCCATTCTCAAGTTCAACGGCCATGAGATGAGAAATACGAGAACAATGGGTTATTATAACGTTGGAGAGAATAGCCTCGTCCACATGTGTGAGTGTGCTTTGATGTGGACGTTGGAAACTAAGTGGACTCTTAGCACCTCCTCGAAAACTGGACGATGTACTGCTGGATCTGACATGTTCCACCTCTGAACAAACATTTTCCATCACTGTTGATCCTAAAATATCGGTTTTGGAGCTCATAAAAGACATCGAGACTGAGGAAAAGATCAAAAATTCCCTTTTGGAATACTGGGCTCAGATACCCATTTCAGAAGAGGATACTAGTATTGATGATCTCGATTCCGAAGGAGGCTGGGAAGCTATCCCCAGCTCCAAACTACTACCTCTCGTACCTCTCGACGCCCCAATCTCCGCGTTTTGTTTTGCGTCCGACTCAGAGGGGAAGACAATGATTCATGTTCATATTCGTCCATGTCATCCCCTACCGCCACCCGAATTCTTCCCCGTTACAATCATACTATACGACAACGACGACCCAGAGCACCCAGAGCACAAGCTACCGCTCTGTGTCCGTCTCAACATGACTCAACGGATTCCGTCAAGCAGTAGTACAGAAGTATCGTGTTCCCATCACCCAACATGTCTTGATCTTCGAAGGGAAAGAATATATCCAAGAAGATGTGGATATGCCCCTCTGGGAGCTGGTATTTGTTCCCAAGTGCATAATCCATGCAAGTGAGCTAGGTTTAGTGATCGGGTGACTCTCAAGTCGTGTCAATGTCACTGATATACATCAACAGTGCCATACATCTCATTTGACGTAGAAGCGCCATACCAAAAGATATTTGAGACGTTGATGTTACATCCGTTGACGAAGCTTTCAGAGGTTCGTACACTGCTAGGCACGCAGCAGGAGAATTGTCATGAAGATCAGGTCATCCCACTAGAAGTGTATGACTTTACGCTCGATGGAGAGAGCCCTCTTAACGAATCTCGAACGCTGTGGAGACTAGGAGTTGTCTCAGGGAGTACAATCTACCTTAGTCTGCTCGCTATTTTCCAGTGACAAGCCTGTCATTTTTAGAACCTTGGCACTACTCAATCAATCTGAGTATTCGTTCACCCACAGGAACAGAGTTTGCGATGGATGTTGACCAGGATGATATGATAGATCAAGTTATCAGGCGCTTTCAAGTCGTCTTATCTCTTGAATCTGTCTCCGACCCACAGTTGTACTATAAAGTCAGGTTGTTGCAATCTCATCAAAGGGTCAGAGATGAGGGGCTGGTTTGATAGACTGTCATGATAGGTCAGAATAACGCCTCTCCTGGGGGAATCGCTAGCATACATAGGCGGCAAAGGTTAAACACATAGTTATTGCAGGTAAAATGAAGCTGGAAGCTTTTCAGAGCTAGTCCCAGACATCGCGAAAACCACGCTCACTTGACGTTGTTTACAGCCATGCTATACATCCGACTCGTCCACACCCACCGTAACTCTTCGTCTCGCTTTTGGTTGAGTGGTGTGCTCATTTTCTTCTCCCACCCGAAAAGCTTGACCATCCAAACGACACTCGTGGCTGAATGAAAACATCAGAGACCGAAAAGATCGACTGTACTCACTTTCGGTGACCGCATCAATGCGAGCATCACTATAGGTGGGTACGGGTTTTCGTGAAGTTTTTCTTGCCGTTAGCGTCACCGGTGCAGATCCTGCAGCCACGTCTGAAGTTTCTGATGGGCGAGAGTCCATTGTTACGTCTGACAAATTGTGCGGGGACTCTGGGAACGTCTGGGGCGAAGGAGCGATATTTCTGGATATCAGCTCCAAATCCTTAGTGGTGAAAGTGTCGAAAAAGTATGGAGAATTCTTTGTCACATAACCAACTTGAATGATGATGGTCGGTTCATCAATCTTCGACACTTTGGAATTCCATCGAAGAAGTTGTCCTATCATAGCCGTCTGCGAAAGATCGTCATTTTCCAGATTCGCATCTTCAATCACCGTCCATTTATCGACAGTGCTGGTGTACCAAAGGATCTCCCCAGCTCGAATGAAGAAATTGGAGTAGGGATATTGGCAGTGATGTTTGTATCGATGTGAACTGAATGCACACGGGTTCCCTGTGCCGCAGCAGGGCCATGATTTACCCCAGCTGTTGTATTCGAATTTGTGGAAGGAGCACAATTTGGGGCCGTTGGTCGAGTTTCAGTACTCCTTGTCACATTGAACGCAAACGAAGCGTTGTTCTTTCTCGGCTTCAACTCGTTCTCTTTCGAGTTGGCGGAGACTGTCGATGACAGCGCTACCCAGAGATGCAGTGACTGTGGCTTCGAACTCGGTTCTGTGAGGTACTTCAACGCACGGTCTCTACCAGAAAAGTTACCTTACCTGTTCTTCTCCAGCAGGACACCCATCTCAGTACACATCTCCGAAACCATCGTTCCAGAAAGCTGCTCATTCAGCAACCCAGCAGCATTGTTGAGGAGCTCGTCGTTCTAGTAAAAGGCGGATCAGAATCGTTCAAACCGCATAGTAAGAAATGCAGTTACTTACACCAATGACCCCCCCTGCCCCACCATTAGCATTAACATATTTCCAGAACGGCTTATCCTCGTCATGACTATCTAGTCACTCCAGAATCTTATCGAGCTTGGAAGTCGCATCATCGACTTTCTCCGAAATGCTCGAAGAAAGCTTGATATGACAGATTTCGAGGTAGGTTTTGAGCTCCTCCTTGACCAAGAGGAATTCGGATTTGTAGTCTGCAAGTTTGGATTTGTGCTCCTGATTTGAGGAGGTGGTCTCAAGGTGGTCTATGAGAGATTCGTCAGTCTAAGCCATAATAGGAATCGACGGCTTACATATTTTGGCTTTCGATTTGTGGTATAAACTATATAGGTATGAGAATGAATCCATTCACGAAAGGGGGATGTATACTTTGTAAAGTTGCCTGTCGGACCTCTGCATCGGAGTGATGCAGTTGCGTAGTAGGAACGCACTTACCAAACTTTTCGATAACTGCACTAATCCTCTTGACGATATCTTCCAAAGGCGCTTTGAGATGAGGCTCATCTTGCATAGCAAAGATAGGTTGAGCAGCTTAGACTTGGTGTACAGTTGCTGTCTAGTCCGAAAGTATATAGCGAGCAAGTCGATGTCGAAGAGACGTACCATGGTAAACATGATAGCGGTGATCTCGAGCTGAGTTTCCTCCCTCTCTTGAGGGCATGGGTAACAACAAGGGAGATTATGCTGAAGGTGCTTACCTTTTTGGTCATAGTTTTAGTCGTGCTTTGCAGCATTTTACTGAGCCAAATTGGTATTGGCAGCTGAACGATCATTCCAGCTAATCCGACGAATGCGCTCCAGCCAAGGAGAGTGTAGAGGAAGAATATACATCCAGCAATAAGAATTGGGCCCTAAGAACAGCGGCTGCATGAACTCGGCTGCAGCGCCGATGGCTTTGAGATCACTGGATATCAAATTGTTCATTCTTCCGACAAGATTTTTTACTTTTGATTCCTGTGGAATGGCTGAGGCACCAGGGGAGTCGACCGCAGTGGATGTGGTGGAAGCACTCGATCCAGCGACGGTCTCTTCTTGTCTCGTTCTGAACGGCTTCGGAACTTGTTTGGTGGCTGATGCGGGAGTGCTGCTTGACTGCGCTGTCTCGCAGCGCTCGCTGTCTCGCAGCGCTCGCTGTCTCGCAGCGCTCGCTGTCCGCTTCCGCAACCATTCGAATACGCAAACAGTGTTCCAGAACGAGCTGAGTCAAGATGGCCTCGAGTTGGACCATTACTCGAGTGTAGAGATGGTAGTACTGTTGAGAGAAGATACTCGTTGCGGAAGGAGCCAAGAATAGTAAGATGACCCAAACCCAAGGTTTGACCTGAGCGTTTTCTCCTTTGGTCTCGATCAAAGTGAGAAGCTGGTTGAGTGCATAGGGAGAAAGAAGTGCAGAGATTGCTTGAAGGAGCATCGCCAGGGTACTGCAGCAATAAATGTTATAAGCGCCGATCGTATTGGACTACATAGGCGCCAAGTCATAAGCGCCGTGACAACTACTATAAGAGGGTGGGGTTCCTGAGGTCCTGCTCGGGCCGAGGACGCTAATCAGTGCAATTTGACAGGTGCATCAGCTTGTCAGTCCGGCTTTCCATAGTCCATTGAAGTTGTCAACGACCTAAATATACCGACGGAGCGTTACACTGCCATCAGGTTTCATCTTGCCGACGCGTTTTTATTTGTGCATCAACGCTCATTTGATCTGCAACCTACGAACGCGTTCAGCTTTCCTGGCACCTCGAAGGACCATGAACTTGGCAATGGAAAGCGATGAGACTTTCGCCGTTGAAGAATTCAGAAAAACATACGGCCTCGTGGTAGCTGGATGTCCGGGATCACTAACATCATCACATGTCTCAAGCTTACGCAAGACTGACTACATTCGAAGCTTTAGTGGCCTAGGTATTAGCCAGCAGATAGTTGAACTCACAACTTGAGCCTCGAGAGGAAAGGCAGACCCCCACTAGATCTTTCTCATACTTCATCCGGATCATCTTTTCAAGAATCTCGCTTCGCTCTCGGTTTCAGT
>QLOY01007170.1:0-21202 GCA_003313965.1 Megacollybia marginata
CAGAATCGGATCAGAATCGCTGTCAGAATCGTTGACGAATCGTCGACTCTGACCGCTGCTAATGTTCTTACCATAATTTACATGACGGTCAGAGTAACACACGATTCTCACACGATTCTGACATCAGAATCGTTCCGGAATCGGGTCAGAATCGTTGTCAGAATCGTGACCGAATCGTCGATTCTGACCGCCACTATTGTTCACCGAACCCTAAATTGAGGAATGCAATGAGCATACACCCTTGTCGAGTATTTATATTAGAATTCACCGCTATAGACTCCGCTGAACCACTTACAAGCCATAGTTGACACAACTAAGTCAGCATTGAGTGCGACCATACAGAATAAGTGACCAACGCTAGTAGATCAAAAGACACGGATGAATAAGGACTATGTAGACATACGCACTTGAGTTTATTTTCAAGGCTTTTTGGTCGTGTTTATGACTTGAAAAAACTGTAAAAGCTGACCATGGTACATTGTCTGGTTTGTAGCAATGTCAAACTCTGCCATCTCTGAATACAGTTCACCGGGAACTTGAAGTGGTGAGTCTACAGAATCACCTAAGTCTCCAGTTGTGATGTCCCGAGAACATAACAAAAGAGACCTGTATGGCGGTGCCTGCTGTCGATATCCATCCTTTGCACAGGGGTTATGGACATATTAGGCTTCTATGAGACGTTCAAGCTGCATCAGACAAGCAAAATGCATTGAGATCATGATCCAGTGACCATTTGAGACCGTATGAATAGTAGATCTACCGAACCATCAGTATCGGTATTTCACATCTTTTCTAAAATCAGTCTGACAACTGGCAAAAGATCAGGATGCTACGTCCGCCTCCCTAAAGAAATATCCCTGCCAAATGGCGGGCAAAAATGCGTGTCTGGTAACGCTGGCATAGCTTGGGTGGAGACCTTTGGGAAAAGACCGAGGCGGTCTCGAGAGTCGACACATTGTACGCGTGTTCGAGTGAGTTGATCGGACATCACGTGCAATCACTTCGTTTAGAATAAACGTTTCCGCAGTCCGCCTGTTCTTTTTTTAGTAGCGAGCTCGCTGGCCCAGAGGCCTACAATCATTCCTAGAAATTGAACGAAGCGGGATAAAGGACCAGTCAAATCATTCATCTATCGGGTAGGACGTCATGTTGGCCTTTTGTGCGTAAGGGCCATGGCATTTGCTCGCATTATAAGCCCAAGCGACGATATTTGCTTTGATCAACACGTGGAGCGGGCTATATAATCTGAGCGGGCCAGCAAGCCCTACGCTTCCTTTTTTGACTCACTTCGATACAACCAAGTTTTGATTTGAAGTATGCCCAAGGTAGCCAAGGCAGTCAGTTCAAACATTCGCTTTTTCCCGCTGATCTCTTATTCCCGCCAGAAAAAATCGACACCTGCCCCTCAGACGAGCCGTAAAGCTCGCGCTAACGACGCCGCCGAGGTGCTCGATCAAGCCGCTTCTGAAAGCAAGAAAGCACCCATCACTGGCAAGGTAACTTGCACTGTTTACAAGGTTTCTTCCCGCTAACAATGCCACAAGACTGCAAAGCAGACGCAAGCGGATGTCACTGCAAACGTATGTTCGGCTCCTACTGGTTCTGATCTAGAGGGCTTACCGCAAATTTCCAGACTGAAGGACATCCAAAGCTCAGTGGCAAGTTCGACATCTACGTGATGGGACTCGATTTCTTGGCTCAGGTCTACCGCCCCAGAGGTACTTCTGATGCCAATTACAAGGCACTTTACGACAAAATCTTGACCTTTCAAGCCAAGAACGACCGTACTGCCAGGATTTATCTACCTGACGCCCCCTACACTGAATCCGGGCTCTTTACCAGTGGGGCTATCATGGATCCAATGCAGGAGTTACCATTTGACTTTGCATTGACGCACATCAAGGAAGTCTCGCGTCTGCCTCTTACTGCCACACAGAAAGAACTGTTCATCACACCACCAGGTGATGAAGCAGGCATCAGCGCGGCAATCGAGCTGGCCGACGATCATTGTGGCGTCGCCTCTACGAAGGGAGTCTTTATGCTCAAACCGGCTTGGAATGTGACTGCGGAAGACGGTGCTACCAAGGAGATTTTCGAGGGCTATTTTGACCTTAAACTCAGTTACAGCAGTTTGTATCGCAGGAAAGGACATGGATCTGGTCTCCCTGATATCAAGGTCGCTTTTTGGGCTGTTCGAGCTCGCAGGGATAAGGATGGGAAAGAGATTGGTATTGGCCCCAAAGCTTAGATTATCTATAAAGTAATCGTGATTTTGTTGAGTGACATCGTGACAACTTGAAGTTTGCCTATGTGTACACTGTTCGTGGTCTTTTCTACACGGCTTGCCTGTTGTTTCGATTCTCAAGCTAGGCCGCTGCCAGTGCGTGGTGCCGGTGAAGCTTAGCCTCGCCTCTGCCAATTCAACGGCAAGTCGTGTCTTTCTACAGCTATAATTGACACCCAGACTTTTATCAGTCTGGTGTTCTTGCTATGCCATTTGTGGCCCAGCAATGCTTGTCATACTCGGTATGAGTAGATCGAAATGGGGATATCTCGTGTTTTCAACCTGAATCGGCGCTCGTGTTCTAAATGGTAAGTACCTCTTTCTGACACATATCTGATGTCTTTGCATCTTAAAACCAGATCAAAACAATCGCTACGTCCTATTTTTGCTACTATTCTCTGAAAAATAGCCTTGTGGAGTTTGTTGGTCCGTCCGTGAAGTTTGAATCGATGATTTCATTTGACCGAAAAATGGGTGCAGCGCTCACAGGTGTAGATTGGTACACACTCTCTGGGATCTTGTTGACCTCTGTACAGGCTTTTCCTCACAAAATTCCAATGCACTGAGAGCCGGCTCACGTCAGTGATAGCTCTACGAGTCTATTGTTTGCCAATCATCGCTGGCGTTTCATTCGTTGGGACCTTTGTCTCATTGAAGAATACCTGCGATATATGTTCTGTCCTCTACTGTGCACCTCTTGTTTTCAAGCTGTGGGCTCTCACATTCGGTTCCTCCTCACGTTGCAACGCATGGACCCTGATTATGTCATGGTGTCAGCTTGCCAACCATAACGCATTCGCAGGTTCAAAACTCGCAAACTTACCTCGGAGGAGCTACTCAAAGGCGAGTCCTTGGCTTTGTGGGTGTTGCAGAGTATATACATGCTGAGTAATCAGCTTACTTGGCTTTCCTTGCTTACTGACACATTATTTTTTTCATTTCGATACGCTTTACTCCACTGTGTTCCGGGTGTGCTATTCACATGGACCTCTTCATTCCTTTGTCGCCGTCGACTGTGTGGCACGCATTTGCTTTCCAAGAACGAGGAAATATAAACTAGTCGGATTCGTTATCGGAGGTAGCCTTGCGTATCTGCAAACACTGTCGTCATATTCCATCGCAGCCACTCCGGATATTTTTCGGAGCTAGGTCTCATACTTGTACGACGTGTCAAGCATAATCACACCCTGTCGCGTCTAGCAAAGTTGACCCCAAGGCCGCGACACTCTCACCACAAGCTGAAAGATCACAGAAGACGTCGAAAGCTATAGCACTAGGCTCAAAATGTGGGGATGGTATGTTTGGAGTCTTTTGGTCTCCTCAGTAGTCTGGCATAACCAGAACTCGCTATTCGTGACAATTGCAAGTGATGTACGAATAAGGGTAAATTCTGGTACAGTTGTTGTCAGACTAGTATCGGTCAGTCTCGGGTTTGTTCAAGTAGCTCTGCTGACCTAAGAAAGGACTACTTTTTGAATTTGCAAAGCTCATACAGTTCGCAAGTGCCACGAGGCGCCAATAAGCTTGAGTAAGTTGTATCATACTCCACATTCTATTGCCCAGCAGTGTATACTGTTCTCATATCCATATGGGAGAGCTTTCAACACTCGCTGCAGTTGCAGCAGCACGGGATTGATATTTCACTCGCCACTTAATAAGCACCGGAGAAGATCTCCTAATCAGCACCGCCTGCATCTTTGTGGACTCCACCATCTGACAGACGCCGCGGTATGATCTCTGCGGACAAACGAGCGACGACTAACGAAATTTGATCTAGTTCAGCCTGGGCGCCGACGCACAGTTCGTTATAAAGTCCGTAACCAGTCCTATTGTGACTGTTCGCAATGGATCCATCTGGTGAGACTCTCCTAGAGCTCTTCCTAGGGCTCGCCACTTCTCCAGGCCTCATCGACAATGACGTCGCCTCTTGCGCAGGAGAAACTTGGACCTACCGAGGTCTCAACACTATCAGTTCCGGTCTTGCTTCTACTTTGGGACAGCAATACGGGCAACGACCAACCGTAGCCCTCATTTCCGAGAACCATCCTTACGTGCTGGCGCTTTTGCTAGCTGTATGGAAGTTGGGTGGTATCGTGGCACCGTTGGATCGTCATGCTCCTGCAAACCTTATGGCAGGAATGCTCTGCAATGTCACTCCGACTTTCGCCGTTCTCTTCTCTTCAGATATACACAACTTGAAAGTTGTACAAGGTGAGAAATTCTCTATGCTGATAGCACACATTTCCGCTTATTACGAGTTAACAGAGCTCAACATACCTGCCGAAGTTTTGCAGCCAGGAGAGAACACCATCACAGACCTCGCTCAGAATTACCTTCATTTTGACGTAGATGTAGAGCCAGAACTCTACTGGCCACCCAACCCTGATGACATCTCATTCTACATCCACACTTCTTCCGCCTCGTCGGTTTCAAACCTCAAATGCGTCCCTATTTCTCATCACAGTCTCATCACAAATGGACGATCTCAGCTCGAGTGGTTCCGTAAAACATATCCCGATGTTGGTTTTCATCATATTCGGACCCTGGGTTGGTCGCCTTTCAGCCATCTCATGAGCCTCTGCTTGGATTTTACTATGTCTGTGCTTCTTACAGCCGGATGCTACATCTTCGCCGTGGTTCCGACTACCTATGGTGATCTAGCGCCTGAAAGGCAAGAAGACCTCTCGACGGCTATCATGAACATCATTGTTACTGAAGAACCGGATGCCTTCGCTGCAGTGCCTTGGATTGTCGACAGCTTCATGGCAGCCTGGACGAACGAAACTCATGTGGACAAGAAAGCTGAGATGATGTCTGCGCTCAAGAAGTTCAAGTATATCATCTCTTCCGGAGCTGCCACTGGCGACGATGTCATACAGTGGGCATTGGAGCACGAATTGAATCTACTGCTTACCATTGGAATGACAGAACTTGGAGGTATTAATGTTTACATCCTCTTAGTCCTGATCAAAGAAAAATAGGTGTCTTGTTCCATTCTCAGATCACTGATTTCAAAAACGGGTGGCGGATGGAGGACTCCTGTGTTAGTGATGCCATATTTACGCTCGTCGATAACAATGGAGAGATCGCCGAAACAGGTCTGTATACTAGTCATCATCTTCTCCGTTGACTCTTCTTAGAGGGTGAGCTTTACATCTCCAGCAGAAGAATCGCGAAAAACTACTTGAACTACGCGAACACATCATTCTCACAAGATTCTGATGGTTTAATCACCCTCCGTACAGGTGACATCTACGCGTCACCCAAAGCTAGTGGTCGTTTGATATGGAAAGGACGCAGGGACGACTTTATTCAGGTAGATCTTTGTGGACTTTTTTTTGTTGCTGATGGAGTGCTCAGCTTAAATCTGGCGAAAGTTTAGATCCTCGCATACTGGAGAAGACACTTAACGCATGCCCTGTTGTCGCCCACTCTGCTGTTATCGGCAACAACTTCATTGCTGGACCTGCAGATTACGTCTGCGCCATTATCGAGCTACACGAAGAAGATCTGAAAAATCTCAGAGTCTCAGTCGGTCGAGTTACCAAGACGCTTTCCATCATCAATTATGTCCTTGCACCTCCTCTTCGAATCGCCTGGTCAAGAGTTCTCATCTTGGAGAGAGAACAGAGCATTCCCTACACTAAGAAGGGGACCGTTTTCCGGAAGAAACTGCAAGATATGTTTGGCGAACAATTGTCCCGCTTGTTAACGTCTCTGACGACAAGGGTTGCCAAGCCTGTCCAGTCCGTGCCGCCAGTTGCTACAGCCCCGACACCTACCATCGATGAAGCAGAAAATTTACTCATACCTTCTGCTCGTTCAATATCGGAAGAAGAAGCTAGAAGAGTTGTCTTTGACACTCTTTGCAACATGCTTGGTGTCTCGTCTGACGTATTGCGCGCAAACTCTCGATCCACCTTTGCCGAGGTAATTCTCTTTTTCCTTTCGGCATTCCAGTTCTGACGTCTTGACAGTTGGGTATGGACTCGGTTATTGCGATGACTATCGTCAATGTGTTGAACAGGACACTTTCCTTAGCTCTTCCTCCTAACACGTGTCACATCCATATCGACCTCGATTCGCTCACGACCGTTGTCCTTGAAAGTTTGAAGATCACTCCGGCCGCTCCTGCCGTAAACGTTTCGGCAGCAACCTCTATACCCTCATGTTCTCCATACAAGTCTCAGTTGAATGAACCTATTGCAATTGTAGGTCAGGCTCTGCGGCTCCCCGGTGATATCAGCACTCCCGAATCACTATGGGAAGCTCTCACTTCGAAACGTGAAGACATCATGACGAAGACGCCGGAAGATCGTTGGGATCATTCTAGCTTTGATAGTGGAGCGGGTCAAATCACGTTCGAAAAGTCTGGCTTCATCGATATTGCCAGCTTCGACAACGCATTCTTCGGTATCTCTCCCACAGAAGCTGTATTCGTCTCTCCAACTGTTCGCTTGGCTCTTCAATCCGTGTTTGAGGCATTAGAGAATGCGAACATTCCCATCTCGCGAGTTAAAGGAACGGACATGGGTGTTTTTGTGGCAGCTGGCTTAGATACTGCTTATGGCGAGCTCCTTTATCATGACAAAGGCTACGAAGGTACATAGTTTTATTGTTGTGGTACGCTCTTTTTCATGGTCTTTCAGCTTTCGGTCGATTCTATGGAACCGGTATTGCGCCTAGCACCGCCTGTGGACGCATAAGCTAGTAAGTAGACTGGCTTGAAACATTCTCTCCCGATGCTGAGCGCTGATCTACCATATAGCTTGCTGGACGTTCATGGACCTTCGTTGACTGTTGAGACTGCCTGTAGTGGCGGTCTCGTTGCCCTTGATTACGGTAAATGTTTTTTTCGTGAACCTTCAGTTTCCTAATTAGCCGTTCCCGAAGCTGTCCGCCACTTGCAATCAGGTCGAGGAGAGTCCGCGATCGTCTGTGGTGTCAACACTCATACCATGCCTGGCATGTTCGGGTGCGATTTTTAACTAGCTTTTCTTTACAGAAGATTTAACGGTTCTCTATACAGCTTCCTCTCCGCACAGAAAATGACGTCGACAAATTCTCGGTGTGCCACTTTCACGAATGAAGCCGACGGGTACGAGTTTTTGATGGTTTCTCTCAACTGCTCTGACGGTATCTTCACAGCTATGTTCCATCAGAGGGAGTAGTCTCTTTGATTTTGAAGATGCAAAGTGCTGCGATGCGCGACGGTGACACGATCTTAGGTGTGATCAAAGCGACAGACACCATGCATAACGGCAGAACTCAAGGGCTTGTCGCACCCAGCGCTAAAGGTCAAGCCGCTCTCCAGAAGTCACTTCTCAGACTGTCATCGCTAACTGCGGGAGATATAGAGTATGTCTTTCAAAGATGTTCGTGTCATGTTGCTGAACATCTGTTAGTTTCATTGAGACTCATGGAACGGGTACGCTTCTCTGTGAAGTTATTTTCTCTGTTCATATCTCATTCATTCAGGCACACCCCTCGGTGATCTCATAGAAATACAAGGCATCAACGACGTCTTCCGTAACTCGCACGCACCTTCAAGACCTCTTATCATCGGTGCAGCAAAATCGTGCATTGGCCATACCGAAACCACATCTGGATTGGTCGGTGTTGTGAAGGTTCTGAGCTCGTTCTCGAACAGGGCCGTCCCTGGTCTTACTCACCTCAATGCAACGAACATGAATCCTGCAATAGATTGCTCTCTTGTTCCGCTCCAAATTCCTTCACGCACACTCCATCTGAAGGACCGGGAGCACCAGCCCTATCGAGCACTCGCAGTGTACGTGCCTTTATTCTGGTATTGGATGGTCCTCACGAGAGCTCCAGCGCGTATGGCTTCGCAGGAACGATAGCCGGAGCTGTGTTAGAGGCTGTCCCTCCCTCCAAGATTACCCCAGCTGTGGTTTCTACTGAGTTATGTGGCCCTACGCTCTTTGTCGTCAGCGCTAAGACTGAGGCTGCTCTGCTTGCCTATGTCAAAAACTACATAGACTTCTGCCGTCGAAGTCCAGAATCAAAGTTCCACTCAATCTGCTACACCAGTTGTATTGGACGAGAGCACTATCGCTTCCGTTTCGCATGTGTCGTAACTGACATGGGTCATCTAATTTCAAAGCTGGAGGACAGACTTTCCGGCGGTTTACTAGCTTCGAAGCTATCAAGTGGTGGCCTAGTCTTCACTTTTCCTGGTCAAGGGTCCCAATTTGAGGGAATGGCTCAGCACCTTTCCCAGGCATATCCAGCGTTTCGTGCAATCCTGAAACGTTATGCTGATATAGCTGATACTTTGAGTGGCTATCCTATCTTATCGTTATTGCTCGGAACTGGTGAAACCGGATGCAACATCAACGAGAGCCGAATTGCACAGATATGCATTTTTGTGTATCAATGCTCTGTCTTCACTTGGTTGGGCATGATTGGCGTTCGGCCCCAAACGGTGGTTGGGCATAGTGTTGGCGAGTTGGCGGCTGCAGGTACGGTTTCAACCTGGCTGTCCGTGTATCAGTTACTCATCCTTCGTTAGCGTGCAGCGGCGCCATGGACTACCAGAACGGCCTTGAATTTGTCATTGCTCGAGCAGCAGCTCTGGCTCCTACCCCTTCCAATCCCGGAGCAATGGTTGCTATCGCTGCTGCTGAAGAGACTGTTCGACATTATATTCATAATTTGGGCATAGACGAACAGGTCGCCATTGCTGTATTCAACGGAAAAGACAGCCATGTTGTTTCTGGCAGTGCTTCTTCAATCGGAAGCTTATATGCTGCTGTCAAGGGCGATGGCATCAGGTCTGCGATGTTAAAGGTCGATCAAGGTAGCGACATCCTTTGTTTCACGAGTTCTCGAATTTCTGATCAATGTCTAGGTTTTCACAGTGCATGTATCGAGCCAGCACTTCCTGAGCTGTTGAAGTGGTTGAACAAGGAGGTTGTCTTTCAGCCCTTGAAAATACCTTTCTATTCGACAGTCATCTTCGACAGGATTCCTCCACAATGTTTCCTCGATGCTGAGTACTGGGTTCGCCACTTTGTTTCAGTTATGCTGCGCCACTCAAAATGTCGTAGATCGAGCATGCCAGAAAACCGGTGCAGCTCTATAAGACGATCGAGAAGCTCAACGAGGATGAATCTCTCGGCATCATCATGGATATTGGCCCACAGCCGACTATGTATACCTCAATGCAAAACCACGGCCTGAACGATAAAGTGCTCATTGCCACGACTTTAAAGAGAGGACAAGACCAGACTCGCGCCTTCCTTGATGGACTTGCCTGGCTGTTTGAGAACAACGTTGGCATAGATCTTGCGAAATTTTATGCAGACCGCAGCGAGAGCTTGCAAAAGACTTCGCTGCCAACCTACCCCTTTCAATGTGAATGCTATTATCCTTCCTTCCGTCCCTCACGCAATGCTACCCAGTCCAAATGGGCCACAGAAACTGACGTCGAGATTCTTCGCGCCGACCAAGCACTACTTGATATCATTCATGATCACCGGATTGAAGGAAGGAGGGTTCTCCCAGGCATTGCATTTGCAGATCTTCTTGCTCAACTCCCCACCAATTCTCCTAAATACGTCGATTTAGTTCGCTTCCATCAGCCTTGGGCTTTAGAGATGGTCGGGCCCACACTTCTCACCAAGCTGAAGAAAGACGGCACTTTCACCATTTTCCAGGACCGTCTGACGTCTGAGGCAGATCGACTCTGCTCCGGCTCGTTAGTACCCCCAAAGACTCCGTATCAGTCAAAACCCGTAACATCTAAGCAACCAATCAGGGTACTCTCCAGCGATCAAGTCTACGTACCATTCGACGGTAATGTTCATTTTGGTCCTGCTTTCCGAAACGTGAAACGAATCAGCATGTGGGACGATCACGTCGATGCTCTCATCTGCGTCCCCCTCTCGTCATATTCTCGCATTGATCGCATTCGGAAGCTGGATCCATGTCTCCACATGTTTGGCGCATTACCTCAATTTGAAGACTTACCTGAGTCCATCCGTACAGGCGGCTTCTACCTTCCGACATCCTTGAAAGGCTTCCAGCTACATTCAGATGATTTACCTGAGCAGTTTATCTGTCGATACCACCTCCCATTCAAGATTGAACACAGCTACCGCTCATTTTACATCACATTTGAGGTGAGATCATTAGCGGGCCAGCTATTGGTATCATGCCAGTGAGTTATTCATGTGGTGAACGCCTGTACAGTCATTGACCCCGATCGTCTTCTAGGAGCTACCAAGTTGCCTGGATCCCGAAAGGGATTGCTGTACAAGCCCTGGCTCTCGATTCTCGTCCTACTCAGTGGATACGAAACACCTGGCGAGAAGAGAAGCTGTTTACTTCGAGCCAGTTTGCTGGAAAGGACTTGCAATCCCAGTCTCTCGTATATTTGGGAACCACTACTGACTCTAACTTGTTCCGCTCCCTCACATCCTTCACTCCTGAAATAACTTTCCTTGACCTCGGCATCTCAGAAAGCAAGCTTACCATGGATGGCGTTACGACACAACTCTACAACGTTGCTTCAGAAAAACTCCTATACGAGCTAACCAGCAAGACTGTGACATTTGTTGTCGATTTCACCTCGCTGTCAGCCTCCAGCCCTGAAACCGAATCATTCTCTAAGTTGTGGAAGGATGTACTGTGGCTTATGAAGCTCACCTTGAGTGGCAAATTCACCATCTCTGGTTTCATCGTTGTCTCTTCTCAATCTCTTCCATATCAAACTTCATCACCCCCTAACGTTGCCTCTGTCGTACAAGGGATGCTTCGAGTGTACCGACGCGAATTGGGCTTCTCGCGCGATGCAGTGTGGGGGCTGGATGTACCTGAGGGTATATCAGCTCCCGCGCTCTCTCAAATCCTCAAATCCGAGCTCAGTGCTCGTCAAGAAACCGGTGTCAAGAGCAGCTCCGTTGCCCTCTATCGAGTATCATCTGCTTCCCCTGAAAGTGCCCTTGCACGCTTTGTCCCTGTCCTCGTCCCTGCTTCACCAGCTGGTGCCTCCAGTGCAACTCTATCTGGTGTTAGCGTCATCGTTGGGATGGGCAGCATTGGTGCTGGGCTGGCACCGGCTTTGTTAGGCGCCGGCTCCGCTGCTATTATCTTCCTTGGACGCAAGGCTATTGACCATCCAGAGGTGAGAGATCTCATCCGCCTTGACGTTCTTCGCTGAGGCTTTCGCATCCAGGTCATTAGCATTCTCACTCGTCTCATCGACAATGGACGGGCTGTGGTTGACTATATTCAAACTGATGCATCGGACCGCTCCAGCCTTCGACGAGCGTTACATTCTGTCGTTTCACGTCACGGAGCTATCAAGAACATTATATATACTGCTGGCGTCGTACGTGACGGTACTATTGCCACCGCAACCGAGCAAGATTTTGAATTCGTCTTTGGTCCGAAAATACTGGGTGCCTGGAACATTCATTGTCTCAGCGAAGAGATGAACTTGGAACTAGAGTCATTTGTGATGCTGAGCAGTATAAGGTATGGCAGTTCGTGTTCTGTTATGGCAGTTACTGAGGCTTGTAATCCAGTGTTCCTCTTGGAAATCCGGGCCAGGCTGCTTATGTTGGAGCAAACGCATTCTTGGATGCTTTAGCCGCCTATCGACAAGGGATGGGCCTGAGGGGCTTGTCTTTGCAACTCGGTGCCTGGGAGTCTCATCTGATCGAGGGCTTAGACTTGACGAAGACGATGATCACCAAGGTGACTCATGCGGAAGGCATCCCTCTCATAATGAAAGCAATGGCCACCCAGGATCCAGTTCAAGTTATCGCCAACATCGATATTGAGAAGATGTCGCAGAATCCCACTATAGCTCGTGATCCCATGTATCATGAAGTTCTAGTGAGCCTAGATGTCAAAAAGAATCGGCCTAGTCTCACTCGTCCACTGTTATCAAAAGCGGATGCAAAGACAGAGTGCCTGAAGATTCTGCGGGATGTATTGGAACTCAAGTCCGTCGATGAGCTTGGTAATTCTTCTTTCTTTACGTTTGACAGATGCTAATTCGTTGTCTAGACCAGGACAGTTCTCTCGTTTCCTGTGGCATTGACTCCATTGCGTTCGCCCAAGTTAGAGGAAAAGTTCTGAACAAGCTCGGCGTTGACGTGCCTATGGTGTACCTTTCCGAAACATATTCCATCCGAGATATGGTGACACATATCTGCAGCAACATATAACAATACGCGTAACCGCAGGCCGGGAGACATGGAAGCATTAGTATTCAAGATAATTTATCGGGTTTATGGTTATGATTTGCCGGTTATTGATGAGATGGTCTTCCTTTCCCTCCGCTCCTACTAATGCCTGACTCGATATTTAGCCTCTGTGTCCTTTATTGCAACTCTGTATGCCCTTTCTTTCTTGGTCGGGTTCCAACTATTTCTTGTGTTTCTTCACAGGAATCTCAGGTTCGCGTAGTATGAACTTGAATTTGTGTATGTACTATATATTTAATCACATTCATTGACCAACTACGTTCGCAATCATCCACGACAATGCCTCGAGCCTGTGCTCAGTGTTCCTCGAGAACGCGTCCTATGCTCTCAATGTCCGTGCCTGCTTCCTCGATTCGGCTTCAACGTCGGATCCCCGCATCCATGTTATATAGTTTGATATTTGCTCATGTGCGCACAGGCTACTTCTGCCCTTTTTCTCCGCGGCTAACCTGTTGTTCCCAAACGGCTGTTGACGCGTTGACGCATCACCTCCGCCTCGTCGAATCTCTGCACTTCAATTCAGCGGCAAATTATATCTATGATTGACACCAAGTTCAATCCGCGGTGCTGCTTGTGATCTAATGGCAAGTACTTCTTTTCTAACATCTTTTCATCTTAGAAGCTTAGAAGCAGCCTATACCCTTTATACAGCAAGGTGCTGCTACGCCCGTGCATGTCTTGCCATTCGTCACTTTGTCTCGACCTGAGTGTCCAAAGAGATTACCAGGCGACGCCTAGCATGTAAGTAGGTCTTGAAGCTTGACTACTGACCGAATTTCTCTCTTCCTTGGACATGTATGTCAGTCAGTGATATAAATCCATTCTGACAGACTCTCTACGGTGGTCCAATCAAAGAGGGTGCTCCAGTTGTGGCGGGAACGTCCGTCGCTCGTTTCCTGCGTAGTAACCAAACCTTGTCAGGGTGCATTGCTAATGAGAAGTTTTCAGCAAAGCCTACCTGCTTTGAGAGACTGAATGCCAAACGCCTGGTCGACGCGTTGCTTACGCCATGTTGTGCAGTTCTATAGTATAGCTGACTCCTGGAGCGCCTCTCGTGGAGAGGGTAAGATGAAAGGTGGCAAAAACGCCTACATTGAATCGGTGGTACAGAGCGCCACGAGTCGAAGCACCATAGTGTACATAATGACCTAGAGGATGGTAACCAACCCTAGCTAGGATTGAAGGATGAGTGTATTTCGAGCTTTGTCCAAAGGCACGGTGAGCAAGCTTCTCCAGTCTATGGTGGACCGTAGCATACGAGCGGGCGGCCAACAATAAGTTGTCTGCAAACTCAAAAAACGACCTTAGACGAGAACAGCTCACGTGAATAATGTTCACTGTTTCATCAGCATTTGATGAGATGTATTACCAGGACAGATGCCTGACCCTCGCGAACAGCGTATTGCGGTCATAGGCTCAGGCGCTGCCGGTATCATTAGTGCCCATACTTTGATTCAAGATGGGTTCAAGCATGTAGAAGTCTTGACGAGAGACAGTACTGCTGGCGGCGTTTGGTCCAAAGAACGCGTGTATCCTGGGCTCAAGATTAACAAGTATAGTCGAAACTCATTTTTTAAGCCATACTGAAGCTTGTTGACAGTGTCCACGGCGAATACAGGTTCTCAGCGATACCCATGAAGCTTCCTGATCAGTCGGAAGCTACTGGCGGACGTCTTACCGGAGAAGATATGCGAGAATACATGGAAGGCTTCGCAGAGAAATATCTCAGTGGCCACGTTCGCTTCAATACTGAAATTTTGAAGATGTGGCGAAATGAGTATGAAGAGCCTTGGGCTATCGACGTCAGGAATACCAAAACAGATGCTACGACTACATTGCGGTATTCGAAGATTGTTCTCTGCACAGGCGTACGTTTATCGATTCGCTTGATCCTTTGTCATCTCATTTGCTGCAGGGCACGACGGTACCAAAGATACCAGAGTATCTCTCTCCCACAGCAGCCAAAAAAGCTGGTTTCCAAGGCATCGTTCGACATCCTGTCACGTTCAGAGCAGACCTGGAAGCCATTCTTGAGAAGACGAGATCCAAAGAGGGCGCGAGCAAACCAAAAGTTGTCATTGTTGGTGGAGGCAAGTCAGCGCAAGAGTCAGTTTCACCTTGTCTATTTCTCCAGGCTCTATGGCTGATACATCACAACAGTCATGCTTCCTATCTAACTAACGAAGGACGAGACGTCACTGTTGTATACGAATACGCGGACGCGTTCGTGGCTGCTGGGAAGCGTCCAGTACCCCCGTTCTTGCGAAGAAGTCGGTAAGCAGCTCTCTACTCAATTGTGTATTTTACCTAGCATCCAGCTTCCTGTCGACCGTGTCACCTTACATAGAGCTTAAATCACCTCTGGAGTGAGCCTGTTGATCCTTCAGCTGTTACAAACACTGACTGCGCCTTTACAGATGGTTCTTTCACAAGACTTGGCTGGGAGCTTTCATTGCAAAACGCATCTGGGCCGGTTTATGCGAAAATGCGGTGCGTTTTCTCAGTCAAACCGACTTTCGCTGTTCATGATTGTGTAGTTCAAAACCTTTGACATCCCTGTAGGCTCGCCTCTACGACTTGCAAGGTCTCCATTTTGGGCGATTCGTGCCAACGACGAGGGCGTTGCTCGCCCAAATAGTTTCCATTCTCTTGCCGCGGCAGGCGAGATAAAGATCATAGCGCCTGCCAGGGTAGATGGCTTCACTGATGATGGGAGTGGGGTTCGATTGAGCAATGGTCAAAATTTGCCAGCTGATGTGGTAATTGTGGCAACAGGATATGCTTCGTCATGGGATAACATGTTCGATGGTAAGTCAAAATGATAGTCGAGCGCGCCAACGAAACACTCTTTAGATGCTACTGCTAACGCGATTGGAATTAATAAACTTCCTTATTCTCAAAATTGGCCAAAGGATGAATGGAACTATCACACGCTTTCAGATCCACCTGAAAGACATCCCGAAGCCTCAAAGTACTTCTTGCCGATCTATCGAGGAATCGTTCCGGCGAAGAACATTGATCGACGTGACTTCGCTATCAACGGAGCAGTGGTGAGTTCCTGGCTCTCTAAGATGTTTATCACTTATCCACGTCCTCGATCAGATTACTCCGAATAACGGATATGCATTCGAAGTCATCTCCCATTGGATCTCCAGTTACTTTCTTTCGGACAAAATGAGACTTCCCTCACCCGAAAAGGCCATGTTACATTCAGAGCGTACTGCTCGATGGCTAGTGCTACGATATCCCTATGTCAATGTCTGGGAGAATCCGAGTATTAGCAGTGGGATTGCCTTCTGGAAGTAAGCACTTTCTAACCTCGATCCTTTTTATCAGGCTCATGCATTCTTAGCTGGCCTCAAGCCATTGATGAACTGTTAGAGGATATGGGACTTCGAACACGACGCAGTGGAGGAAATTGGTTTACTTGGCCATTCCAGGTCATAGATACACAAGAAATCGCTACTCTGCGAGAAGAGCGCGAGACTTTGCGTCGACGCTCTGCTGTCTAATCAACGACTTCTTCTTGAAGTACTTATATCTTCTCTCTGCTATTTACTACTTGTCTTTCTTTAACGGTTCTTGGGGTATTCGTCTTTCTTAGTCAAACCTCATCAGTCATTTACAGAAATAAAGACATACATACACACCCAATAAATAGACAGAGGTATCCTCTCTAGTAAAACATGTCTGATAACTAATACAGCTATTGTGTATACTCTCGGAATACATATGGTTCGCTGGGAGTGGCAAACATAACGCGAGCCTGAGAATGCTCTTCGCTGCTAAGAACGACGTCGACGTTGCCTGCTGAACGAATTCCGAGAACGACACGGCTGGTCAAGATGGAAACCATGACACGCTCCAGACTGATACGAAATGTGAGTCGTCTAGGTGACAGGTGCATGTGCTTACGGGACAAGTACGAAAGAAACGTCGTGGGGCAATGCCACAGAGAGCACGGCATTGATCAGAGAGAAGACTGCGCAGCGCACGGTTGGTTAGATCGTCCCGATGGCAGAGCAGGAATGCTCACAGAAAAGATATACATAATATATTATGCCATCTCTGAACACCGTTCTCGTGAGAGCGTTTTCACCTCCCTGCCTGACTGATGATGGCTCAGCCTACGTTCAAGCGGATAACAAAACTTACAGGTCCTGAGGGCAGGTACGGCCATCCAGCCAACCATCCCTGATAAAAACCGATTAGCTGTCTCTTTCGTGGACAGCCTAACTCACAAGCATCGTAGAACATAAGCAGCATCCAACAGATACTCAGGAAAGCATTTCCTCCGGTAATAAAGCAACCATCGAAGCCAGGAATGGGGAAAATACCAACTGACGGTGGATAACAATTTAGCCTCGGGCTGATAACAAGAAGGGAAGTTTGTACATGTCAATCCTCTCAAGAAGAGCACCCCGAAAGTTGCAGTGACCGAGAAGTAGACAATATATGCGGTGCCTATGATGGTTCCCACTTTTGGATCCCGTCCCCAGACTGCCCATGTTCGGAACGTTAGAATGCCTTCAGAGATGCCGATCATACTGAGCATGTCAGTGACTTTAATGGTTAATCTCTGATTGAATAAGATGAAAAGAAACGTACTGATTGTGGCCGTGTAGTTCTTCTGACAATATACAGGTCCGAGATCTGGAGCAGAACCGTCTGCGAGATTGTGAGATATTGAACACGAAAACGAAGCTGTAAATCCGACTGACGATATACAGAAAGATAGACTGTGTCGAAGAAGGGAAGATATCGCTGTAACAGATAGGCAACCTTCAAGAAGGTCCATTTAGCTTTCCAGATCTGTTCCACCTCCGTGTCAAAGGTGAGTAGGAAGTCATAGACGTAGGCCGACGCTGCGATAACTATCGGCGAATCTCAGTGAGACTCGGATACAGAATGATTCTTCACCATTGAAGTACTATGTCAGGGAGAAATCAGATGTCTATGGCTGGCGCATATTGCTGAATGACTCACAGAAACAATGCTACGGTGCAGCTGGGCAATGGTCAGTGCTGCCAATGTGCCCGCTGAACTGGACATGGTTCCGAGTTACCAGCTTATTGATGAGCAAAAGGTCTGGTTAGATGTGGAGAGTCCCACAGGGACCACAAATACAAATGCGAGTTTCAAGTGGGGGTTAAACTGAAGCGGACGGGCCCAGAGTACGGCATCCGTGGATCATATATCGCTCGCGACTCTCGCAAGAGAGTTGCGGCCTGAAAAACGGATATAAGTTCTGATCCTGCTTAAGCGCTTAGACCCAAAATCAGGCGCAATGGCGTGCTCGGCTCCTCCTAAATTCTCAGTGATAACGGTTCGGTCGAAATACCTCAGTTCGACTGATGAATCATAGCCATATGCGCAAAACGGGAGAAGCAGGGTATGACAGGTATTGATCATGATTTTTCGCCGCAGCGGATGTAGGTTGATGACGATTGATGAAAGTTGAGCGCTGAGCGTTGAACGCGTTGAACACCTTCGCAGACAAGACAGTATATGTAATGGTTGTGAGCAGCATACAGTGGCGAGTGAGCGGCAGCGGAGTCTGAAAATGAACGGCCGGCCGGCATCCCGAAGGAAAGACCGAAGCCCGACTGGAATCTGGGATCATCCCGTCTGACTTGTCAAATTTAAAGCTACACAATGCTACCGGCGAAGGCATGATGTAAACATGGCCTCCTTGCATCCTGCACAATCACCAGTTACCGCCAATGTTGAACTGAGCAAACTAGAGTCGAAGACCAAGCCTAAGAAAGCCTCCAAGGGCAGCGCGTTTTGGCTATCCTTCGTTGCTGTCGTCGTCTCTATTCTTCTCAGTGCATTGGACTTGACCGCCGTCTCGACTGCGCTTCCAACGATCACAGATGCTCTTCATGGAGGTGATGACTTTGTCTGGGTCGGCTCTGCGTATGCGTTGTCAAGTACAGCGTTCTTGCCACTTTCGGGCAATCTAGCAGATATCTTCGGAAGGCGACCCATTATGCTCATTTTTATTGCGTTCTTCTCGCTGGGAAGTGCTCTGGCCGGTGCTGCTCAGTCCATGAATATGATGATTGCTGCTAGAAGTGGGTTCTTTCCTTCAATCCTCTGACTCTGACCCTTTTGACAGCGATACAGGGACTTGGGGGAGGAGGCATCATTAACCTGGCAGAGATCATCACTTCAGATTTGGTTCCTTTAGAAGAACGAGGTATGTACCAAGGAATCCTCGGTATGACGTGGTCTTTCGCGTCTGGCATCGGACCTCCCATTGTCAGTCTGCTCTTCTTTGTTTCGAAAATAAAGTCTCATTTAATGAATGAAGGGTGGAGTGTTAGCTGCTAAGGGAGCTTGGCGATGGTTATTCTGTAAGTTTTCTTCCAATCTGACAGCAAAAGATGTCGAACCGCCTTCTTTCAGTCCTCAACCTGCCGCTTACTGGCATTGCATTCGTTCTCGTCCTTCTTTTCCTCCGTGTCCGAACACCTCCAGGCTCCGTTCACGAGAAATTGGTCAGAATAGACTGGTTGTAAGCCGTCGACTTTGTCACTGCCTCTTTTGTTCATCCGATCAATTTCAGAGGCAACCTCTTCATCATTATTGGCACCACTCTCGCAATGATAGGTCTCACCTGGGGTGGCGTACAATTTCCATGGAACTCCGCCCAAGTCCTTGCTCCTCTCATTATCGGACTCGTGCTCATTGTACTTTCTTTCGTGTACGAACTCAAGGTCCCCACCGAGCCCACCATTCCGTTCGAAATCATGTCAAATCGCACGAGTCTTGGAGGCTTTTTGGCTACGTTGTCTCATGGTATAACCAGTATTTCAATGATGTGTAAGTGCATAGTATCGTTTCTCCCAAGATCTCAACTGATCAGATTTCTATCTGTCTAGACTACTTGCCCGTCTTCTTCCAAGCTTGCCTTGTTAAATCAGCCCTCGGAGCAGGTGTAGATATGCTTTCTGCAGGTCTTGTCATAGCACCTTGGGCATTAGCATGCGGAGCATCGGTCGCCATTCTTAAGCGATATAACCCCATTCTGATCTTTGGTTGGGTCATGATGGTTGTCGGGTTTGGATTGCTCAGTACGTTGAAGGCGGATAGTTCTGTTGGAAAGTGGGTTGGGTACGTGTTCATTCTGAGTGCTGGAGTAGGGATTTATGTGAGTTGATTTTTCACCCCGTTTTCTTTACGTTTCGTGCTCATTTCTGATTAGTATCCCGGAACGATCTTTCCCATATTGGCTCCCTTACCGGTGTCTCGCACAGCAGCAGCGTTAGCTTTCCTTGCCTATTTACGCACTTTTGGTCAGGTAAGAATCTATCTACTTGGACAACGACATGTCCCAACGATTCACTTCTACATAATAGACATGGGGTATAACCATATCAAGTACCATTCTTCAAAACCGACTCAAAGCTACTCTTCCCGCCGATTTCGTGTCCAAGTTCCCAGCTGGAGTCGCTATAGCTTACAGTGCTATCCCAGAAATACGCAACCTGGACGAGCCGCTTCGTACGCAAGTGAGAGAAGCTTTCGCTGGTGGTCTTTCTGTCATTTGGCAGACGATGATTGGGATATCAGCCCTCGGGTTGGTGGCCTTGGTGCTGATGAAAGAGGTGCCGATGACTGGGAAGGAGAAGGGTGAGTTTGGCTTGGTTGCTACTGATGCAAAAGCGGAATTATAATATGGAGGAGCTTGGGGTCAAGAAGACTGTTTTGTTAGAAACGTTGTAGATATCTGGACTACTGCCTCATCAAGCTCAAGTGCTGGCGCTGTAGACATGCATCACGCAGTTTGTATTTGCTCTCTCTTTTGTTCTCGCATAAATCTTGATATGGATAATGGCTAATGACAACTTATTTGACTGCTTGATGACATGGACAACTGAACGGTTGAGTATCAAAGATCCGTCGTAGACGCGGGGTGCTCGCTTCGCAATTGTCAAGAAAAGTGGCAAGTAGATTGAGTGGTGCTGCGTCTACGGCGGTCAGTGATTAGATTGTTGTTGTATGTATCTCCGATTCCAATCTCTAATTCGTTCCTTCAGCTTCCGACCGCCCAAATTGCGAACTCTTGCATAGTCTAGTGGCCCCACAAGTATCATGTTAGAGAGAGCCTTAACGTTCTTAACTCTTGATAGACCCACAAATGTCAAACCCGTTGCGAACTCTTTCTTTCCCAGCATTTTGATTGAGATTGTGAAGATGAACAAGGATAAGAGATAACTTAACATGTTTGACGCGTCTACGCGTCTCATTAAGTGAACACGTGCCATTTAGCAACAACAAGGCACCAGATGTTAAAAAAGTCAGTTTAAAACTTATTTATTCCGCCCGAAATTGAACTAGAGCCTAGATATACACATTTGGAATCATCAGGCCAGTTTTCTATGCGGGAGAGGCTTATATGTCAGAGAAAAGAGGCGCTCTCTAGAATTTGGGTTTTTTTGTGTCTCGCAACATTTGTCCTTGTTTGGTGGCGAACTTAGCCCCTTGCCTCACGTGAACAGTAATTGCTTCGCTTCGCTCGCAATAATGACAAAGTCCATTCCCTAAATATGAGATTCCGATCACTCAGCACGTTTTAGGCGCCTCATGAGTCATTGAATAAGCCGCCGCCGCCAACTGCGGCGAAATCTCACTAGTACTGCCATTCAAAAGCTCTCGTTTGAGCGATCCTCAC